>CALNHX010002206.1:0-188549 GCA_940337035.1 Agriotes lineatus
GCCCCGTTTTCTCTAACTGAAGAAGTCTTAATTCATATTCTTATTTGGGGATTTTGGTAAAATACCCAAATAAGAATATGAATTATTAATGCACAAAGAAGTTTCAGAGATTATCTTGAAGAAGTCTCAACCCCAGGGAAGGTTGAGAGCTCCTCAAGCACCCACCAAAAGAGGCTTTAGAGCGTTTGCCGGCGAAGACTTGAAGCCGTAGCAGAAGCGAGCAAAAGTGAGCTCCAATCCGGGAACTTAGGAGTTTTGCCTCGACTGGCCGAAAACCTTTTTTAAGTCCTGAACAATCCAGTCTGAGTAGAAACCTTGCAGATCGGCGCTGGGCTCAGTTAGGTGCATAATTATCGCTCCTTTTTTCTTGGTATCAGCTTTTTCCTATGAGGTTGCTGATCAACATGGCGATTCTTATTTTTGAAGCAGCTGTACCGAATAGCTGTACGGATGAAAACCCGGACCACTCTCGTAGGTTGCGCAACCAAGAAATACTTCGTCGTCCGACGTCAATTATTTCCCCTGCATGATAAGCTGCAGGACTCCGTATTTAGCGTTACGTCTGATGCGGCCGAAGAACTTTAAGTTTATTTTCTTAATGTTAAGTAAAACCTTCAATTATTTGCCCATTCTTTCTAGGACTTGTTAATTTGTAGTGTGCTCCACCCAGGAAATTTTTAGCATGCGCTTATATACCTAGAACTCAAAAGATTCCAGCCTTTTTGTGGTTTCTTTGTTTAAGGTCCATTTTTCAAGCCCGTATAGTAGCAGTAGAGAACACATAGCATCTAACAATTGCTCAATTCTTGACAATGTTTCGTTCTTATGTGTGAAATCTTGGTTAATTATAGTGCCAAGGTACTTGAAATGTTGCACCTTTTCCACCGTTCTATTACCAATGGTCAGGTTGTCTGCATTGTTGTTATTTTTAGAAATCACCATCATTTTCGTTTTATTAATATTAATATGCAACCCATATGTTTCACTAACTGTTGTTACTTTATCTTCTAGGCTATTCGAGATCAGGACCGTGTCATCAGCATACCTGATGTTATTGATTCCCATTGATTACCACACCTGCTGCTTCATTTTCCAATGCTTCTCCAAATATAAATTCTGAGTAGATATTGAACAACATTGGAGTCAAGACTGGCTATAAGCTATATGTCGTGGTGGTCGATGTTAATGCTTTGTAGTATATCTAAAAGTTTTTCATGTTTCAAATTATCGAAAACTTTAGTATAATCGATAAAACATATGTATAGGTCATGATTAATGTTTAGGCATCTTTGTGCTAAGATATTTAAGGCAAAAATTGCCTCTCTGGTACCCATCCCCTTACGAAACCGAAATTGTGTGTCCGATGTCTCTCCTTCGCATTTATTGTGGATTCTGGCATGTATGATCTTTAGAAAAGCTTTCAGAAGATGGCTCATTAGACTTATCAGTCTGTGTTCGTTGCATTTAGTTGTTCGAGGTTGTTTTGGTATGGGCATAAAAGCCACTCCTGAGGGATATGTCCTGTTCTGTCCTGTTGATAATATTACATTGATCTGATCTTTGATCTTTAAATAGTTCGATTATGTATTGTTGTCATAGGTTCAGCTTCTCTTTTAAATCAATAATTATTCTATTCTGATCATCTTCTAATATATCCGTTTGTCTAGGTTTTGCATTGCTAGTGACTTCTTTTATCTTTTTATATAGATTGAAACTGTCGTACTTTCTTTCTAAATCTTCTATCTCTGCACACCTTTCAGCCATCCAAGTTTCATTTGCCAGTCTTATTTTGCGTTTAATTGTCTTCTGTAACTCTTTGTATTTGATAATGTCTATATTTTTATTTCCTTCTTTTGTTCATTAAAGTCAAAATTTCCTCTATCATCCATTTTTTCCTCTTTTTGTTATTATCTTTCGCAATGGTCTCTTGTTGAGTTGATATTATTATTGCTTTGATTTTGGACCACTTTGTCTCCTCGTCCAGATCAGCAAAGTGTTCCTGTTGCAGTTTGCGAAATTACTTCGACACGAAGTGTACGAAGTATTGAAATTCCCTCATATCGAAAACCACTCTGAGTCAAATATCTCCAAAATTCGAACCAACCGACTAATGAACCCAGTATATCAAATCTCCGTCTCGGCGGTGCGGATCTTTTGGTGAAGATCCCAGCCCACTAGATCAATCCCCCGTATTGGGGGGTGCCTAAACGTGCTGTGCGGGGGATGTATGTTCGTATGTGTACACGATTCCGGTCGCCAGGAACCTTCCTGAAGTCTTGGATCGTTTTCATACGATAGGTCCTCCGAAAATGAAGGCAACATCAACTTTTGAGCTATGGTCGTCGGAATTTTTTTTTTTTTTTTTTTATAAATAACTGGTTCGTAGCATTTCATTGTATTAGCGAAACGGAGTGATGCTGAGTATCGAAATATTCTTGGAAAGCACGAAAGGGCGCTTTTCTTGGGTGGGGGTTACCGTATATTTTTCCATTTATAGTCTTGGTCACCGCTCCGCAGATTCGGGCACTTTCAGACTTCGGATATTCGGACTGTTATTTTGCGTTTGCTGCTGTTTTTTTTTAGTTTGATTCGCATATCCATAACAACAGGGTTGTGATCGCTGCCGATGTCTGCACCCGGATATGTGTTCACTGCTTTTATGTTGTTTCGGAATTTTTTATTTACCATTATGAAGTTAATTTGATTTCGTATTATTCCGTCTTCACTATCACCAGGTGCTTTCCACGTATAGAGTAATCTCTTGGGTAATTTAAGCAGATTATTGCTTATAACTAACTCTTCTTCCACACAGAACTGCAGCATACGTTTTCCCCTCCTAAAATCCCTTAACTAGCCCTTGATACCTACTGATTTGGTGCACTAGATAAAGCGTTCCGAGAGACACGTATACCTACCAACACAGCACTGACGCGGTGCGGGAGGTATATATTTTCTCCAAAGAGACCCTGTATATGTGTATACACGTCCACCTGGAAGGCGGACGTAGCATCTGCAGTGATATTCAAAAGCCCGAGAATCGAGGCCGTACAATCGCCGCAACTCTGGGCCAATTTTTGATGGTTCACCGGCCTAAGAACTGAGTTCGAAATACGTATGTAAAGGTCAAGGAGACATACAACCAGTAGTTTTCCTGAGAGATTTGAACTAAGCAATAACTGCAGTAGAGCCGCAAATCCTTCTACAGGCCGCAAATTGTCACAATTCTGGTTTATTACAGAGCAAAGCAGGCCATCTTGGTTCTACAGCACACCAGGTTGGCCCCTGCGACGCCACCTATCTTCCGCGCTATCAACCGCTCGGTGTCCTCAGGGTCGAACGGGTTGCAGTGGTGACGGGCACAAAACAAGACAAGAAATAACCAATTTTTAATTTAATATTACCCGTTGTACAATACATTTGCGTTAAATTATTTAAACAATTATTTGTACTTGTAAACTTAATGTGAGAAACTATTTTATTTGGCGCCTTTCCTTGGGTGTAATCCACAACAGAACCTTAGTAATGAGCTACCGGCGAGGCATAGATAGTAACAGGAAAAATAGAAAAAGTTACCCCGTTACTTTACAAAAGGATGGCTCAAATTAGGGCGGAAATTGTAGTAAATTCGGAATGCGTGTATACCCCAGAAGTGCCAGAAGCTTGACAAAAGTATGCCACTAAGAATGCAGGCCGTTGTAGAAATTAAAGGATATGTTAACATAAAAACTCTTTCTCCGAATATTATCAAGGAACATCTCCTTCTTCGAAATTTGCGTTTGTCAACTGGGTTTATACTTACTCACATAGCTTATGCTCATGTAACGAACGACATCTGGGATTGGACTGTGTCATTACTGAGATTGAAGAACTCAACGTTCTACTTTTATAAGGAGCACGGTACCTCAATGTGTGAACCACGTTAGAGGCGAAACTTTTCTAACGATCGGAAAGAAGAAGGCGACATTTATAGGTAGTTGTCGTAGCTGTTGAGTGAAGAGGGCGGTGCACAGGGTTTAGAAATTAGCTTTTTACATGGAAGGAAGGGGGAAACCTTCGTCTAGATTGAGATTATTCAGGAATCTTTCAGCTGCAGAAAAATGAGGATTTGCAGATAATAGAAGTCTTATGGACGGTATCGCGTTGGTATTCGGCAATGGCTAATAATGAAACAAGACCAGACCTGAAGCAATACTGTTGTTCAAAAGTACAAGTTTTGACTGAACTTCCTGTTTCACCAATGTATAGAGCACTACAAAAGCAAGAGACTACATGAACATTATTAAATGGGATAGTGTTTAATCTTTACTGTCAAGATGTTTTGTTTTCGAAGTATCTTCCCTAAGCGATCGGTGACTTCATGGGTATAGGGAAGAGAAGCTACTGCTGCGAGAAAATCGGGTTTTGGAGGTTTGGGTAGCTCTGGATAAAAATGGCGATTGATGGCGTACCGTATATCTCTAGCACGATAACCGTTATCCCTAAAAGTTTTCCGAATATGATTTAGTCAGTGTGGATATTATCATGTTGGGATATGGAAACACCTCGCTTTATAAGCGAATTTGTGACGGAAAACTTGTGTGTTGGAGTGCATGATGACGGGAATCGGCATGTAGATTTGTAGATAGTGGTCAGTGTGAGTAGGTTTCCGATATACACAATGACCAAGTTTGCCTTTACTTTCTATCCCCATAGTGAAGTTAGTGTCTGCATGTTGACTATTGAGATGGTTTAAGAAGACGGGTAAAGTGCCTTTACATGTGAGCAAATGTTACATAATGACTATGGCCGCGAAAGCTTTCGAAATCATAGTCTGTGCTCGTTTGTATCCTAAGCGGTGTTGAGGTTTTTGGAAAACTGGAAGAAGGATTAGTTATGAAGTAGATACTAGTAAAGGTTGTTATTCTCAGGCCAAAGTATTAAAAATGTATGTTGCTGAAAGTAGAACTATTGAAGAAATTAAAGGTCTTAATTTTTTTAAAGTTGACATCCCTAGTGAAACGCATGAAAAGATAACAAATAATTTGATTGCGCTAAATGTAAGCAAAATTTCAATAAATACCATTTATTTATACTATTTTTTTTATAAAAGACATATTGACATCTACCCTCCACATATTATCAATTATGAATATTCTCAGAAGTTGTATAATGTTTAATCTTTTCAGGAAAATAACAGGATTACTAAATTGTAAGTTACAGCTTTGCAGAAATTATAATTAGGCAGTTTCGCAATAAAATTGCCTGAGATAATGAAATTCATAAAAAAGTTGATAGGGCCGAGCAAAAGTTGAAATTTATTTCTTGATAATACATACCCGTGTAAAATAATTATCTATATGATTATGTGAGTATTTTTCAAAATATTGCTGTTATTAAATTTACTTTTAGTTTATAAAAACTACATGCGAACATTTACTTTTTCAACAAAGGTTTGTATATTATATCTGTGTATCTAAATGAATATGTAACATCAATTATTTTTGCGAAAGAAAAATGATAAGGTGAACAAACTACTTGCAGAAAACTGGTGGGCGTCCAAACATACAGTTGTTGGAGCTTTGAAGGTCCAGCATTATTTATAAATTAAGTATTGTGCATGTAGCTAAAGCTCCCGTTTATAATAGTATATTATATGTACAACAAATGTGAAAAGTGACGGATAGCGTGGAGGTGTATTTGTGGAACGAGGCGAAGCGTAGCGAAGCCGAGTGACTTAAAACACAAGCGTACGATACGCTGCGAACGAGTTATGTACCCTGTTTTACCCACGACCACAAAGACGAGCTATTTATATAACAAGTACATAAGGTAGGACTTTATTGGACTTTATGGTCGAGCGAGATTTGCAAGCGATAACAATAATAATAATAATAATAATAATAATAATGTTTATTGAGCATGACAGTAATTTAAATTACAAAAAAAGAAAAAAGTACAGAGTATAATAAGAACAAAACATAAAAGAGAAAACATCAACCAAGAAAATAATATTACCTGCCCAAAAGGGAAAAGATCGGCAAGGCCGTTTTTCAATGTTCCCTATTAAAAAATAAACAAAACAAAATCGGTTATGGTGGCATAAGCTATTAATGACAAATAGTAATAATAATAAATTTAAACTAACAGACCACTCTGAACATTTGCCACACATTCTCTAAAAGATTTCCTAAACCTGTTCAGAGTAGGTTGCAAGAACACATGTTGAAAAGAATTAATTATCTTCGGTGCTGTATATTCAAAACAATCTTTAAATCTACTGGTTCGATGTTTAGGAATAATATACGGATCACTACCTCTTAAATTAATATCACTTAATAATATTTGTGAAAGTTTAACTAAAAGACTATATAAATATGAAGGTTCTTTTGATTTTAATATTTTATACAAGAATGTACCATATAAAAATAATAACCTGTAATTTATTTTCAATATACCTAGTCTATTGTAATGCGGTGTCACATGATCTCTAATAGAAATTAGAAATAAAAAACGCAAACAACAATTTTGCAACACTTGCAATTTTACCTGCATGTTATGTGTAAGAAAGTTATAATATACACTAGTTTTATTAAAAGGCCGCCGAAACGACTTTTTAAAAAACGTTTATTTTTATTTTACAATGAAATATAACATTGGAAGCACACAGCTAGCTGCCGGACAATTTCTTACATCTAGCTATGATACGAACACAATGGAACTTATCGACTGACTGGAGCTTAACTTAGAGGTGCAAGCTACTAGTATATATACTATGCCTAATCAGCTAAGATAAGCGTTATCTCTAAAAGGGAGCGTGAGACAGGAAGCCACGTGCGTTCAAGGTTGCAGACTTGCAGTTCATTATAAAGAAGCTATTATTGTTCAAGGTTGCAAGCTTGCAGTTTTACACAGGAGACCATTGTCTATTCATAATATAACACGTCCGCCGATAAAATGTTCAATGGGTGGTATTCAAATATGCCTCCATTGAACTTACAAAGAGAAAAGAAAATTAAACTTATGCATTTACGTTAACCGGTTCAAAATCTTTATTTAAAAATCTAATAAGTTTAATCTTCATTGTGTTTCTATTATAATACAAATACAATATAAAAATTATTAACATAAGAATAGTACACAGAGTAAATATAATTGCAGACACACTTAAATTATCAGATTTAATATAATTAACAGGTTTTAACAAATTTTCATATTTATTAAGTTTAATTCGGTCCTCAACCAATTTCTGGGTGTCAAGAGGTATCAAGTCAATCTTTGAAACATTTATGTGGTTTGATTCAGGAATTATTAAGCGGTCAATGTTTGAAATTTTTAAATTAACAATTTCATTTGAGGTTCTTTTTGCGGTGAATAACATGTGTTTTTGATTTATTGAAACAAGACAGTCTGAACTGAGGTGTAAGAGGTTAGTGCCAGATATTCCTTTTCTAAAATTCTGATTTTTACATTTGACGTCCAATATTGCTTCAGATGGGGAAGATATTAACCATGTCGCAGGATTTATTTGTGATATTTTGATTTCTGTTAAATTGAATAAATAAGGGATACATGTTTTATTTTTATTAAATGACAGAAGTTGTGTTTCGCACAATTTGTCGTTGGGGATTTCAAAGTAGTTATTTTGATTACAAAAGTAGGTGTCTAAAGTTATAAGTTTACAATGACTTATTTCAATGGGAATGCTGTTTTTAACGTTAAATAATAAAGTACTATAAGTAGGTATAATCATACGAAATTGATAATTTTGGATAAAAATCGGAAATGGTATTAATTGTATCATTTGATAATCGTTAGTTTTGGAAGTAAGAGGTATTTCGAATATAAATGTAATTCTGTTTTTAACTTGATAAACTTTTGTAATGATAATTGACTCGTATAAATGTAAATACTGTAACTCTGCAGGATATGGAATAGTTAAAGCTTTTTCTGATATGCTATTGAGATACGTCGAAATTTCATTTAGATTTTCAATTAAATCGTCATTATCAATTAATGACATATGCATCTGTTGATTTTGGGCAAAAGTTAATGCATTTTCTAGTTCCAAACAAGTGTTAATAAGTAGTTGCAAAAATTGAATTGCTTCTAGCAAGACTGTTTTTAAGGAGTATGTAGCGAGATTTTTGCCTAATTCCTCATTTTGTAAAATTATTTTATTTATATTTCTGTCTAATAATTCTTGACTCTTTGCTATATCATTGATTACTGAGATGGTATCATTTAAAATTTTAGTTTGTTCTAATATAACGTCATTTTGAATTTTATTGCTTTCTTGCAATTTAGTAATCATAGATTCATATCTGACTCCATCGTTGGCGTCGAGGTTTCCAGTTAAAAATTTGAAAGCGGATCCAAGTCCATCGAAAAGTCCTCTTTTATTAATTTTGTGTTTAACATCAGGAAATAATTGACTTAAGAGTTTATCTGTTTTTTCAAGATATTGTTTTAATATTATGAGTAAATTGTTATGATTGATAATAACATCATCAATCCTTTTAAATTTTGTATATTCAATAACGTAACTTTTATTTTCAAGTAACGGTATTATTTTCATTAAATTAGTTCTAAGTGTGTCATAATTAACAAATATAGGGGTATAGTCTACATTTCTAATAAGCGTCCATTCGCTTTGTTTAAGCACTACGTTTCCTAAGTTTAGAGGATATAATCCAGGATTATCTTTTAAATTTTTAATAATAATATCGCTCTGTATAACTAGTGATTGAGTCAGCAGGGTACAGGCGATGAAGAGTGTAGTAATCCTGAAAAAGAGAGAGCAATAGTTCCTTTTAGTCAGGGTGTTTTATATTTCCATATTTTTTAAAAAATTAGATTTAATTTTGAATTTCAATTTTACTTCTGAAATTAGTTCTAACAAATATTTTTTCATTTAATTGGAATGTTTGATTTTTCCGAATTGGTTTTAATTTTAAATTTTATCTTTACTTCTGAAATTTATTTTAAATAATACTTCTTCGTTTAATTGAAATGTTTGATCTTTCTGAATGGGTTTTAATTTTAAATTTAATCTTTACTTCTGAGATTTGTTTTTATAAATACTTTTTCGTTTAATTGAAATGTTTGACTTTTCTGAATTTGAATTTAATTTTAAATGGTTGTAAAGGTTTTTCTTTGTTTTCCTTTAGCAATATCAATTATAAAGGTATGTTGCTGTGAACATCTTAGTTTTAACGCGAGAAATATTGTGATTATTAAAATTGTAAATACTAGATTAATACAAGCTTAGGTCTTGTTTGTTTGTTAAGTATAATTTTTATTTGAGTTTTTTCTGATTTAAATGATTTTAGTCTTAAGTTTTTTCTTAAGATGTTATTTTTTTAAAATACTTTTGATATTTGAAGTTACTGATTTATTTATTAGAATTTATTTGTAATACTTAAAGTTTTTCAAAAATTCAAGGGTGTGAACAATCTTATTTTTTTCTTTAAACACACGGTTAAAAATTTAGTTATTTTGGCAAAATTTTTGATAAATGTTCTTTAGTAGACTATTTGGTTAAAAATTATTTTATTTAGATTTTTAAGTGCTGGGAAATTTTGATTATTGAAATTTTAGATGAATCTGATTTTATTCCTTCTAAAGTAGTAGATTATATAATCTAAATATTTTACAAATTTATGTTTGAATTACTAAACCTTATGAATTGACTTTTCGTCAGTTTTGAAATTATATGTGCATTGGTTTTAGTCTTAAATTGTTTTTTTTTTAATTGTTATTTAAAATAATTATCTAAAATACTTTTAATGTTTGGAGTTTTTATATTAAAGTTGTTAAAAAATTTTTATTTGAATTAATTATCTAAAATACTTTTAATGTTTGAAGTTTTTATATTAAAGTTGTTAAAAAATTGTTATTTAAATTAATTATCTAAAATACTTTTAATGTTTGAAGTTTTTATATTAAAGTTGTTAAGTCTGATAGACTGATTTTTGTTGAGCTCATAATTTTTATTTTTATAAGATTAAGGATTATAAATATTAATTTCTTGTATTTCATTTAAAGTATTAATTACGCTTGTTTTAAATTGATCATTGTATGATTTCAATTGCTGAAGGCTTAGTCATGCCTTTTTCATTAAATTTTAATTTTGGAGTTATTTTAGTTACATTTTTTTTTATGCTGATAAATTTTACGAAAAGTTCTGTACACAGGGTTAACTGTAGGTTTTGTTGAGAAAAATAAAAATCTTAATTTTTAGGTTTGGAAAAGTTACATTAGTTTCATTTTTTTTTTGTTTAGTTTTTACGGGTTATAATAAAATGGTATCGTAGCTCTTTCTGTCTGAATATGCATCCATTTATAATCTATTCGTGCGGATAATTTTGAAAATAAGTCGGATCCAATAAGTCCTATATAGTCTGGGTTAAAACTATATAAATAACATGTATGTGTTCCGTTTTCATAAAAAAGACTGGGGATTGGTAAATCTGCAATTAAGTTATGTTGAGAAATTCCATGAGATGTAATTATCTCGAATTCTGTTTCATAAATATAATTTGGAAAATGTTGTTGTACAAATTCTGGAGAAATTATTGTTTGTGAGCTACCTGTATCAATTAAAAGTTTATCGCCAGTGGCGGGAATTATAATATAAGGAAGATCTGATTTTGAATTTATATTAAAAGTTAAAATATGCTTTTCCGAGGCTCTTAATGAAAATTTACTGTATCGTTTGGATCTGGATATTCGAAATAATCGTAAGTATAGTCTAAATCTTGTGATTCGTAATTTTCAGTTGTATCTTGAAAATTGTCAGGGTCAAAATATTCCTGAAGGTTTTCGTTAAAATTTTCTGGAGTTGAAAATTCTCCATTTTCAAATAAATCTTCGGTTAAGTCTTCATATTCATCCGGAGGTTTTTCTTGATGGTAATTTAAATGATTAAAATTTCTATTAACATTTTGAGAGTTTGCTCGATATTTATTAGGGAAATTTGATTGTTGAGTAGCTGGTCTTTTTATAGTGCTAAAGTCCATAGGTTCTGGTTTATTTGTTGGTGAAAAATTTGGTTTTGGTGCAAATGCATTAAAGCTTGAATTTCGAGTTATTCTAGAATTATTAGGATTATTAAAATTCGTTGGATTTTTAAAATAGTTGGGATTTTGATTAAAATTATTTCGATTTTGTTGGAATGGTCTTTGCATAAAATTTGGGTTATTTAATTAGATTGGTATGAATTTTGTGTTTGAATATTGGAAGTTAAATTTGATTTATTTAATTTCTGACTTTGAAAATTATTTTGATTTTGAGAATATCTGATATCAATTTCTTCTTTTACTATGCTTAACGCTTGTTCTAGTGAAGTTGGATTTCTACTTCTTACGAAGCTTCCTAAATTTTCATTTAGTCCACTTGTAAAAGTGCGAAGTGCTAAATCTTTGTTAGCCTTTAATTTATAAGTGATAATGTCTTTTGATTCTTGACTCAGAGAAACTTTTGAATTATAAATAGCTAAATGAGTTCTAACTTTATTGAAAAATTCTATGGGAGAGTCTTTATTCTGTTTTAATTTAGTTAAATCAATTAAAAGATTCAATTCTGACCTTTGGTCGCCAAAATTTTCAATTAAGACATTTTTTAAGTCTTTCCAAGTATCATACTCGTAACCTGTGATTACTTCTAACGCTTGACCTTTTAATTTATTCCTTATCGAATTTAAAATTACTTGGTTGATATAATCGTTTAAATTTTCTGTACAAAATTTAGTTGCAATGATTTCTGCGGATCTGATAAATTCCGAAAGAGTGGCTTGATTACCATCATATGTGGGAATTTCATTTAATAAAGCTACATTAAAATGTGGGGGAAACAATGATGCGTTTTGTTCAACCATATTTGGGTTGCTAATGTTGTTACAATTATTTAAAAATAAAATTCTAGGGATAGAATTCCTTGGTGAGCGTGATCGATCTCGTGACATAAAATTTTTACAATTGTTTCAAAATATAATTACAGGTGTTTTAACTAATGATTCAAGATAATAGTGATCTAAACATAAAAATTTTATAGACAAAAATTAATTTTGCTTTATTTGTTTCACTTATTTTTAATTTTTATTTATGTTAGTAAACAGTTTAATGACTAGGGGATGTTTAACAGGGGTAGGTATCCTACGCGCAAGAACGCAAGCACAAATGCAAATTAAGCACACCTATTATGTGCAGCAATTGGTCTGGCTTACTACGTTCTGCCTGGACTTATAAATAAATATTTAAAACTATGTTAGTATAATTTTTAAAACTTTATATTAGTTAACTTTGTTGTTTTAGGCGAACGCTTTAATAATTATCACTTTTGAAAATTATATTACGTTACTTTGTTGCCTTTGAAATTTTTACCTTGTTGTTTAGGCGAACGCTTTAATAATTATTACTTTTGAAAATTATATTACGTTACTTTGTTGCCTTTGAAAATTTTTATTTTGCTTTTTCTTTAAAACTTTAAAATTATTACTTAGGCGAACGCTTTAATAGTCGTTACTTTGTTGCCTTTAAAATATACCTTTGCTTTTTCTCTAAAGCTTGAAAATTATTATAAAAATATACCTTTGCTTTTTCTCTAAAGCTTGAAAATTATTATAAAAATATGCACTTACATTGTGCGTTAAAATTGACGAACGGCGTGCGATCAAGCTACGTCCTGTTGTCTTCAAAAGGATGCGTCGATCCTATTGATGTCGGCTGGCCTGCACAGAGGTCCTGAAGTCCGACTTGGATAGTCCAGCTTTGCGCTAGAGCGTTATCCAAAAGTTGTCCTGGGGTCGTCGTTGTTGACGTTGCCAATACCAGAGACTGATCCCAATGATCAAGAGTGGTCCCAATGACCAGATGGTTCCAATAACCACGGAGGAGCAGGAGCTGGGTCGACGGGCGCTTCTCACGATCGGGCGATGTTTGTCCCTGTTGGAGATGTCCGAAGATCCGCGGGGTGGTAGGTGTCGATTTGCGGCAAAGAGCTGAACCTCAAGGAAAGTTGCTGGTCGACTCGATGTTTGTAGTTTTCCAGGTTTTCCTCCACAAATCCGAACGACTGCGCCAGTTTTATTAAAAGGCCGCCGAAACGACTTTTTAAAAAACGTTTATTTTTATTTTACAATGAAATATAACATTGGAAGCACACAGCTAGCCGCCGGACAATTTCTTACATCTAGCTATGATACGAACACAATGGAACTTATCGACTGACTGGAGCTTAACTTAGAGGTGCAAGCTACTAGTATATATACTATGCCTAATCAGCTAAGATAAGCGTTATCTCTAAAAGGGAGCGTGAGACAGGAAGCCACGTGCGTTCAAGGTTGCAGACTTGCAATTCATTATAAAGAAGCTATTATTGTTCAAGGTTGCAAGCTTGCAGTTTTACACAGGAGACCATTGTCTATTCATAATATAACACCCCTTTTTTAGAAAACACAACCCTTGCAAAATCGGAAACAAACGTCCTATTAAATTTTTATCAAGTTTTTCTAAAATACGCTGATAATAGTTATTTACTTGGCAATCTTAGCAAGTTAGCCTTTATGAGCGAGGCGGATAATTTGCAGGGTGAGCAACGTAGGAGCGAACTCTGTAATCCGGTGAGCATCAATAAAGGCTGATTGCAAGCGAGCCGCGTACAACGTTTTATTTCCTCTTGCTGAAAATCCTAAAAACTCATATTAGTAATTAATAAAAGTTGTGTCTATTAGAAAACAATGTGCTTGTAAAATCGCGATGGTAACATTATACAGCCACCTTGCATGTAAAGACTCATTTACCGAGGAAGTTCAGACGACAGTAAACGACCTTTTTACAAGTAAAGCGGAAATAAATTATCTTAACGTAATTCATTTCCAAATAAAAAGCAATTCGGTTTTACGGAAGGCAAATCAACTGAGGATGCTCTTGCTAAGTTTGTTTCTCTCACGTATCAAAGCATGAATAACAACTATAAAATAACGGCATTATTTATAGATTTTAAAAAGGCATTTGATTTTGTTAACCACCACATTCTTTATCAAAACTAGAATCAATAAAAATTAGGTGCAATGCATTACATTGGTTTGAGAGCTTTCTTACCGGCCGCATTCATCAAATGAAATAAGTAATTTTTTAGCGTGGCTCGCGTAGTCAAGGCTGGGGTGCCACAAGGATCGGTCGTATCTGCTAATTTGGTTTAAAATCAACTCTTATCAAGTTATTTCCAAAGGACTGAACTGAAAACATGACATTGCTTTGTCTGTTGTTATAATCACTTACCACTTCTACTGGGAACTGCGGTTAGGTATATTTTCTAGTTTTTATCATGTCTAATTACCTGCATCTAAGTGTTCATTAAAAAAATAGTTATTTAGAACATTACCCCATAAACGCGAAAACCGGCCGTGTGTCGTATAACATTTTTTTGTATACTGAACAAGAATAATTTTGATTTGATTTTATTTAAGAATTATCCCAAACTACTTTAAAAATGCTGTCATTATGGTTATATCTTTGGCAGTACTAAAGTGTATTGTTGGTGATGCTGTGTATGTCAAATTTGAGGTTAGGTTTTGCGTCAGTTTGTGTCAGACTGACGAAAAACCTAACCTGCTAACTTCGAATTTGATATCGACTGATAGTGCCAGTAACAATATACTTAAGTAATAATACGGATCACAGGAGTTGCTAAGTGCTACCGGACGTCGTCAAGGGAGTCGTTAAGGGCTACCGGACGTCGTCAAGGGCGATCGTTAAATGCTACCGGCCTAGGCCATAAGAACCTATCTACCGGACTCGTTGCTGAACTGGTAGATAGTATCTACCAGACTAGTATACAATAAACATGTTCAAATTCCTACCAGTTTTCTTCGATTGTAGAATGAGAACGAGAATGTTTGTTGCCAATTAATGCGTATATGATGTCAATTGTTTTTTATACATTATTTCTTACATTTTCATTAATGATTTTGCACATAAAACTGAATGTTTACATGTTAGTAAAATATCATGTCTTTGTTATAGGGGTGGTGTAACCTGCGCACTTTTGCCAACATATCAAAATAAGTTTTGCTTTATACCAAAAATCACGATGTGCCAACTACGGCTGAAAAACCTTAAACTGAAATTTGATTTGGGAACTCGTATCTTCTGTTATTACCAGGGAGATTATTATTTTAGAGCTATTGCAAATTATATGTTAGTACACTGCGTTTCTGTCAAAAATAATCATTAACCTAAAGTATAGCGGCCTGAACAGCGAGAATATTTTCAGGTATGTTGAAACACATAGTTATTTTTGCAGTGTCATTCGTAGATGAAGAATTGACCGGAATACTAGTTTTCATGGAAATAGTGGCAGAAAAGAATTGTTTCCAGTAATTAACGCCAATTTGGAAGAAGATACGCAGGTGAAAGTTATTCGTTCAAATAAACAATACCATTTTGACAGTTGTTCTTAAAAAAGGTCTGTTCAACGGTGTTGAAGAAATTTAAAACTGTAAAAGCCAAAAAAATAAGAACGCAGCGAGCTATGAAGTTCAGCAATGCAACTTTGAATCCATTAACCCGACGGGCACTGAAATAAAACAGAACGTGAAAAACGCAGCTAATTGCTCAACAGTTGACTAGGTACTCAATATTTCATTTTTTTAAGTTAGTAGTTGAACAAAGTAACGCGCCAGCTATGCAAGAAAATAAGATGGAATTACGAACAAAAGTAGATGATGGTTTTAATACTTGATCAGCAGATAATCCAGATACAAAGCTAAAAATTGGAGAGGCTATAGTTAACTATTGGGCAAAAATATGGAGGTAAAATATATTATGTGGCAACAAATTGAAATTTAACAACCCAAAATGACAACAAGTTAGTATTTTAAAATGATAATTTCAAATTCTGGTTTTCTTAGTACCGAAAGCAAGCAATCAAGAAAACCGTAGTTTTCACTCCTTACCTTGTACTAGCTTGAACTTCTAACCATCATAGTGAACATGACCATGGGATCCATGATGGTGATGATGATGACCATAGGGTTCATCATAGTGAACATGACCATGGGATCCATGATGGTGATGATGATGACCATAGGGTTCACCATAGTGAACATGACCATGGTAGTGACCATGGTGAACATGGTCCCAATAGACGACTGGCCCTTGGCAACAATTAGAGTAACCTTGGCAATGGGGATCGCAGGGTACAGAATTGCTACCAAGTACAGTATCATCAATTGTTACAGGACCTGGACAACCAGTACCCTCGCATCTACCCTTTTCTACAGGTGTTACAGCAACTTCACAACCAGTACCCTCGCAACGTCCCGATTCAAAGACGGGAACGCAGAAGACCCCTGCGACCAGCAACATAAACCAGAACCCAACCCGAAAAATTTTGGACTAAGTTGAATTTTTAATTGCTCCACGCCATTTTAACTACAGATAGCACTGTGGGTTATCAAAAATCGGAGCTTTGAGCTGTTGATAAAAACGTTGGTGCAAAATTGGCGATAAGGTAGGTGGGGTTTGTATATTTTATCGAATGAGTACAAACCTTTGGACTGTTTTTGACCTTGCCGGTTCAATTACTGTTTTAAAAAACAAGGTTGGTGCAAGCTATTTTGCTGTCTCAGAAGTACAAATTAACTAGCCCAGAAAACTATATTTAACGATGTTTTAAAAATTAGAAATATTGTAACGAAAATGCTATTTTAGACACTCGCCTTCCGAAGAAAAATATACTTACTCATGGACCAAATAAATTAAAACAAGCCGAATAAATTTGAAATTTTCAACCTTAATAGACTTTGCAATGCCGTCAAGTACAACTCGTTATTGATGTTAACTGCTTAACTTACACCAAATAAATTGCAACTTTCAAGCAACGTATGTATAAGCCACAAAACGCTATGAAACTCCAACTTCAAAAGCTATTTTTCAAGACAATTCTCTCAGAAAGCTGGTTCTGCCTTACTGTTAAGCTGCAGTAAAAGCTGCTTAATTCTCATAAGAATGACAATAAACTAAACTTACATACAGTGTGACTGACGCCATACGAAACATAGGGAAACGCCAATGGTACATTTTGCTAGCGATCCACAGGGGCCTTACAGGCTCAGCGACGCATTTGTTGGATTCGTCTCTTTGCGCGCATAAAACGAGTTCATTTACATAGTTCTGTTCAAGTTGTTTATGGACCTGGAGGATTCAATTTTGGCTGCATTGGAAGAAGGTACCAGCACTGGCGTTTAATAATTGTGAAAACAGCAATAAGTTCAGCAGTTCATTTTAATGAACAATTATTTTACTTAAAGCAGAAAACCAATTAATGCTGAAAATTAATGATGAAAAAGTAAGCACTGATAATTTTAATGCTATTTAAGATTTCCTCAATGTGACTAATGGCACACACAAATCCCTAACCACACCATTGAGAGAGAAGAGTTTGAAGTAGCCAACAATGAATATACACCTATCAGCGGCGATGCTCAACCGGATTATGCGAAAAAACGGAAGAAGTTGAACAGGAGAAGCCGAAGACAATCAACCTACCGGAAAACGTAAGACGTCCTGAGAAATGCAAACAAAATGTGAGAGAAACACAGCACCAATGTGGTGGGGTATTTGCATCTTGGGCATTGGCATGGCTGCAATAAACAAAATTTTACATAATCATTTCGGCGTAAGAAGAGCCTGCTGTCAGTGAATACCACACAGCTTAACAGAAGCACAAAAAACAGCGTTTGGAATAGTATAAGAAAACTCTGAAGAAACATGATGAAGATAGGTCTAAAGCAGTTTAAAACATCATAACTGGTGGACAAAGCTGGATATGTGCATTTGAACCGAAATATAGGCCACAGTTTGCACAATGGATGTTTAAAAAGGATTCTAATCCGATATCGAAGTGTTGGTAATAAAATGATTGCTGGCTTCTTTTCAAAATCAGGATCTATCACAATTGTCGTACTTGAAAATAATAATAGGAAATGAGGAACGACACAGAGATAGAACTAGGTTTTTAAATCAAGAACATGTTGGTGTAGTCGCTTTTGTTCTGAAAAATGGTTTCCATTGCCAAAATGCAATGTAGGAAAACATATTTATAAAACTAAATCGTCGGGTTATAATTTAATTGCCCATTTAGACAAGAATCAAACTGTGTATTGCGCAATTTTTCACGAATTTACTTCCGGTTGAGCTGCAATTTACATTGCTAGCGGATTAGTTTGAATTCCTAAACTAATTATGATCAACAAACCTTGTTTTGTGGTCGGACTTAGCGATAGTGGTATAAAATAAGTTTCTACAGGGCATTATAAAGAACTAATAAAATTGAAAGTTTGAGACCTTTTGAATTCGGCTTTAAGTTTTTGAGAGAATTTGTCTCTTAAGTTAACTCTATTATGTACGGTTTCTGTAGAATTTGACATCTTTGAAAATTCTTGTCTCCGGTTCAAACCTATACGAAATCCCATCATTTTTTTGTTGAATTTTGCTGTATTATTACTTCTTGCTTTAAGTGGGCTTATATAATGTCTGTTGACTAGCAAATATCCTATACCGAATGTTTCACTTACGGTGCGAACATAGTTAATTTTATACTACTTTAGTTGAATATTTGCTTATTTAAGATAGAAATAACTTAAAAACTGTAATAAATATTTTGCATTTTATTTACAAAAACAGACCAGCCATGGTCAAATTTGTTTAAGCCAAAATAAATGTTATTTCCGTCAGTTATCAATTCACATATTTAACTAATTACTATGAATATTAATGTTGAATATTCTAATAAAGAGAGGGTATTTATTATCAAAACATTTTACAGTGGCGTCAGCTTAGGCACAGTTCGTGATTTATTCTCGGTTAAATTTAATAATCGACCTATTCCATCTGTACTAACAATTCACAAGTTTGTGAAAAAAAATTCAGTTACAGCAAGTGTAGCAGCAGGTGATTCAAAAGGTGTTTTTAATATTGCAGTTTAAACAAATATTCAATCGAGACATTAACGTTACAGACAAACGGAATAGAAGAACCAGCGATGAGTTGGAAAAAGGTGTTTTAGGGTTGTTAAATTCTGATCAAACAACCAGCATAAGATGTATTTCTCGAGAGTGTAACGTATCGCCACGGTCAGTGCATAAGGTTCTGAAGAAGCATGGTTATCGCCTCTACAAACCGCAGTGCCATCAAGAGATATTTTTAGTCGATAAAGAAAGCAGGCGCGTGTTCTGTGAAGTCATACAGGGGCGCTCAAACGAAGATAGAAACTTTTTGCGGTCAATCTGTTTTACAGATGAATGTACCTTCACACTTAATAATGAACCGAATACGTAGAACACTCAATACTATGCCCAAGCAATCCTCGAATAGCTCTTGAAACAAGAAAGCAGTTGCCGCAGAAAATTAATATTTGAGCTGGTATTGTCCGCAATAACATTATTGGACCGTTTGAAATAGTTGGAAATTTAAATTCGGATTCTTATTTAGAACTTTTAATCAATCAGATTGGCCCTGCATTAAGAAAAGTTGCAAGTAGAAATCAGAAGATTTGGTTTCAGCATGATGGCTGTCTAGCGCATTATGGTTTGAATGTGAGGAAATATCTAAGTGATAACTTTTCTAATTGCTAGATTGATCGCAGTGGCAATATCAACTGGCCACCAAGATCTCCCGATTTGGCACCATACGACTACTTTTTGTGGGGTCATCTGAAAAATAAAATTTACATAAAACGTCACCCAAATATTGACTCTGTGCTAAATCTTGCTAATACACTTATTGCTTCAGCAGTATAGCTACTGCTACGTTGGAGAGTAATGTAAATTTACAAAATGTATTTAAAAAATTGTGTTCAGAACATCTAACCATTTTTATGCCACAGAAAAGTGTGTTAGCTATTATTTTGAAATCGTCGTTTATATTATTATAAGCATCAACGTCTGTGTACCATAAGAAATTATATAAGGGAACTGTTTAATAACTTCAGAATTCGTTTCTAACAGGTCCAGAATTTTTAAAACCGCCTAAAGATAGACAACAATCCATACTGCGTAATTTTTAAATGATTTGTTGTCATATTCTTGCAGGTAACATACTGTACTGCGTAGACGAGACAAAATGTAAATGGAGCCAAAGGACTGTGATATAGGTGTTCGCTGGGCGCTTATTGGTAAGACCAACATTTCAATGGCTTTATAGTAAGCTCCTGGAATGACTAATAAATAGACTGCAAATTGGTGCTTTCCTTATATTTGTACCTACTGAAAATAACTGAAGTGTGAGTGCTAAAATTTTGATTCTAACTCGAGGCACTGAAGTTTAACTTTTTATCACGTATGTGTATTTAGTTGCCGAGGCATATAAAGCCAAGGTTAATAAGCCACATGAGGCATAAAAAGGAACCAGAGCCGAGGGGTACATTATGTTCTGTTTTAAATCGAAAAATCGTTAAATTTTAACTAACTTTTGTAGTTTATTTTGACGTTGGTTGACTTTTATTCAACGTACATACATTAAACAAGTAGAGACACATTTGCTAAATGTTGAAACCTGTGTACATTGCCTAGAGCAGTGCCTTAGGGGGTATTTCTAAGCTTGACTATCAGACGGCAGTTCAAAGTTCTACCAATCAGAACCAGTTACTGGCTCTGCTACCAATCATGATGTGATCAAGTGGTGACGCCATGTGTTAGTACTATTGGAAAGTACCCCCCAGAAGCCGTTCAAAGTCATCCAAATCAAAATTTTGACATCAAAGGAACCGACAGTGAGTGTCTCTACTTGTTTGATTTATGTCCCCGCCATCTGCAAAAAATCGTAAACTAATGGATTACTTCACTGCCGATTAATCGTATTTTAATGACAATTTCGATGTTCTTTACTGCCAATTTAAAAAATAGTCTGTTTCAAGTTTATCTTCGATTAAGTTATATAAAAAAATAAATTTAGAAAAATGTATAGTAACTGCTCGAAGTGCCCTCCTTCTTTTCTGTCTCCCGTAATAATTCTGACAGTGGCAACGAAAATAAATAGATAATAAAAAAAAACACCAGCCTACTAAATCTAAACACTTTAAAAACGAATTGTTATCTTTAAGTCTCTGATCAAGCATATCTTTGAAATGAATGAATCTACAACATACGAGGGAAAGTCGGTAATTAGGTCACAAACTGATGTGGGATATTTGAATATAACAGTGAGCTAGTTTCAGATCTGCCATTAGGTGGCAGCCCAATCGAGCTTAATGATAGTCAAGTAATATTTGCCGTGTTCCATTAATAACGTGACGGCAAACGTTTCGCAGGTGATAATGATGCCGAACGTGAGGAGCGCATGTGGGTGAGACATCATCCCAAAGACTTCTATACAGCAGGTATTGGGGTACTGATAATGGGATAAGCGTATTAATGTAGGTGGAGACTTTGTTAAAAAATAAAACTTGTTTTCGGCTAAGTATTTCTTCAAGTATTTTTTTAACAGTTTTTTGTGACCTAATTACTGACTTTCCCTGGTATCTTTATTAGGCCCTTTTTCTTATTTTTTTTTGCTGAAGAATAACGTCCTTATATTTGTTCTGTGCAATTGGATGATTCAAGAGTAACACAAAATCTTTCTATATGCTACTGTGCATCTTTCAGTCCACCTAGTGTGGAGTCAAGGGCTTTTAATAATAAAATTATAGATAAAGGTTATCACCCAAAATTGTCGTTTCACATTTTTTTTCTTAAATACATAGAACTATTTTTAAAAATAGCAAGGAACTCTAGAACTTTTCGGGGTACAACTGAAACTCTTGAAAAAATAACAACAAGAGAGTGCTTTGGAATTTCTGTGCCTTTTACTATTATTGAATACTAGCAGTCCAGTGAGACAAATGTCTCATTTAACGCGCCTTCAAACCTCGATCGGTTAGGCAACCACCCAGACCTGGAAGGTGTCAAAGTGGTTGCCTAACCGATCGAGGATTTAAGGCGCAGAGGGTCGCAGCTACGTTTGGCGGCCGAAACTCTATTTGAAAAACGGTCTTTTTGTGATTTCTCGAAAACCGGAAGTGTCACGTGACTGAAATTCGGTTCCTGACCTGACATGACCATTCCAAACATATAACTTTAATAACTTTTTTCTCTATCTCTTACGGTTTGGCTGCTGAAACAGCGGCCCGGATAAAACAGCGTCCCAGACAGACACGTCTATTAGATAAAGGATTAAAGTGTGTTGTCTGCTTCCGATAAATATTTTGGAACTTCGTATCGTGTACATTCAATTTAATTTACCGTTATGAAGTTTTTAAAAAGAAATTAAAAGATCGTTCGACATGTTCATACAAATAAAACAGCAATGGCTAACTCTTCATGGTAAAAAGGGCGGAAAATTTTACTTAATAGCGTTTCTACTGGCTTTTATTGTTATATGTAGAATAATTAATAATTCCAATTGCTACTTCATATTTTAAGTTTTTCTACCATGGGAAGGTTTGTGTACTGTATGTTTCTATTATAAGCACGTTACCACTCCTTAATTTTCTATGTTTGAAGTTATAAAGTGATAAATAAGAACGTCACATTTTTGCAGAAATATACCCACTACGGCTTGTGATAAAGTTGCTAAACAATCACCTTAACAACATCATTTATTCTACTTCCAATAAAACCAATTTGACAATAATTTATTTGCATTCAAGTATGTAACTTCTTGAAGCTATAAGTCTTTCAAAGAGCATTTTTATCTTTCCCTTTTTTTCGCTCGATTATTCAACAATAACTTCAAAGTTGCTACAAATACCCATAGATACGATGGATAGTCATATGAACTTGTTTTATTGATCAGGTATTTACGACTCACCTTCAAAATCTATACATTTCTTTCAGGTACGAACGACTTGTATTCGTTTGCGTTGCTGTAGCTATAATAGTTGTTTTAAAAATGTTATTTATATCATAGTTAGTGAGCTTTAATTATGTGTAATAATTTTATTATTTATGGCTTGCGAGGCTTGGAAAATGGATAAATAAAGAGAGAATTTCGGGTGTTACCTACTTTATTCAAAGCTTATAAAGCTTACAATAGATACAGTTGTTTACAGAATGCTTCCGTGTTATTGGAAGTCGTTGAACTGTTAGAGCCACCTTCAGTCCACTGGGATAGAATGGTACCTGAAAAGTATTTTGTATCAGAAGATAATCAGAAATTATTCACTTTCCGTTAGGTATTTTGTCACAGTAGTCTACGTTTCGCGAAATATCCAACAAAAACAATATAAACATATATGTACTATACTTTTTCTATATGACCACTATAAATTTCGTGAGATTTAAAATATGTTGAATTTTATTATCAGGGCAAAAAGGGAAAAATCGTTTATTTTATCAACGTTACTGATGTTAATTATAAACTACGTAAAAGTGAATGTACTTACGATATGAAAACTCCGTTAATTTGCATTAAATTGATAATAATATTTATGGCCACAGATGACCTAAAATGCTTTCTAATTGGAAGAAATATTGTTTTCGCAGCAGCACAACGACATAGCCAAGTGTTGATTTCACGTTGTTTTAAATTGTAGCAAATTTATCTCTGCTGCTAAAAATGTTCTTTTCAGTTTTGAAGTAGTCGAAAAGCAATACTTTTAGGATACAGCAACTACCTACGACTACCACTGTCGATATTATTATCTATATCTTCCCAAAAACTAAATTTGGTGTTAGCCTTCTTAACCATGAAATGCTGGCTATTAATAAAATTACTTTAAATGTTAAATTATATAAATTCAATTACGTGGCAATTTCAATGTTGCTATATTGTTGCATCACTTGTTGGGGCGTATTTACAAAAGTTATAAAATTATAGCGTAATAGATATCTGACAATTCTTGCTGATTTATAATTTAAGGAATTGCACATCAACATGGGAGCACCATACATTAACCAAAACATACCTGTCGATCAGTCATCTAATATTGATAACCGCCATTAAGGTAGCCCGACCACGAATTACAGCAATTCGCGTCTCCCATGCAGAAGGGGTGGCAAATGGGAGGTTGTATTACTGGTTGCGGTTGGCAGCAGCAATCGTTACATCCATGTCCAGCGGTTTCTTGGCAACAATTGTGGGCTCCTGTTTGAATTACCTGCTGTTCACAGCAGTTGTGTTGCTCGCAGCAGTTATGTTGCTCGGAGCAGTTATGTTGCTCGCCACAGTTATGTTGCTCACAGCAGTTATGTTGCTCGCAGCAGTTATGTTGCTCGCAGCAGTTATGTTGCTGGCAGAATTGTTGAGTTACCGGTTGTGAACAGCAATGTGGACCAATTGGCTGAGGTGGTGGGCAACAATTTGGGACAATCGGTTGATGTGGTGGGCAGCAATGTTGAACTATTGGCTGAGGTGGCTGGCAACACTGATGAACAATTGGCTGGGGCACTGGTTGTGGGCAACAATAGTTATGACCCTGCTGACAACAGTCTTGGCCGAAGGGTTGAAAAATTGGTTGTATTATCGGTTGGTTACAACCGGCACAACCCGGATAGGGGTTGAAAGGGAAAGCCACAGCCCCCTGCGCAAAAAGAAAACACAACAACCCAGCACGCCACATTATGTACTAATTCAAAGATTGGAATCGAATAAGTTCTTGGTGTGAGATTTCAAATTACATCACTTTGATTTATCTTAGTTTATATCTAACTGCAAGGTTATCACAAATATTTTGGACGATCGAGGTCTATTGCTAAATCGCTTTGACTTTTAACCCAAATTCATCGAAGAGATCGAGAATTTTCTCTAGTATTTGGTTATTGTATGTGCTATGACGAAAAACTTATCATTTTTTACGATGTGCTGTATCACTTGTTATTTTCATTGAAATTAAGACCTCATATGTTGGTTGGACGTAAGCGAATACCTTTGAAATAAGAATTTTACTAACATGGATTTTCGTACAATAATGTAATATCAGGAACATAAGGAAATTTTAAAATTAATACATACAAATATCATACATGAAACTATCAACCAACGGAGATAATGTATTTATTTATTAAAATAAGTACAGGGTTACGTATATTAGAACTGTTGAAATGACAAATGTAAATTTATTATCACTGCCTTCTACAAGTTTCTCTCAATTGCGGTTTTACAGATCCTGCCATTTGCTGCAGTGTCAAAGCAGCATTTGTGAGGTTTGTCATTAACATCAGGACATTGTTCGTCGTATTGGCAGAGAACGGCAGGCACTTCCGTTCGAACAACTTCAGGTTCTGCTAGTGTAGTATCTTTGGGGCATATCCATTCTGCAATTAACAGAGTTGCATACGTCTTTTTACCAATAAACTGATCATTAGGTAAGAACTACACCTAAACTTTGAGCATTTTTGAATTCGTACTAACAATTATTCACTTTTGAACGTGTTAACTGTTCTTAAAAATTTGTTTTATGTTGAGAAAGTTGATAGGTGCTGACAACTAGAACTGAAGGTTTTTTAACTCACCCTTGCAGCCACCGCAGCCGTGTGATTGACAACAGCAGTTAACTTGTCCATGCCCATAGTGCAAACCCCAACAACGGTTTCCACACGACCCATAACTTCCACAGGGATAGCAAATTATCGGTACGGCCAGAGCCAGAAATAACAACGACGTACGCAGCATTTTGCATCAAGTTTGTGATTGCATGAGCAAGTGCATATTTTTACTTTTAATCTGCTGACACGCCGCTATTAAATTGCAGGGTTATCAAAAATGATATTTTTGCAGTTTTGATGTTATCTTTAATTTAATTAATGTTGCCATTTAAAAATAAATAAAAATATACCCTCATTTTGTGTCGTTTTCAAAGGTTCTTCAGTAGTGGTTAAATAAATCTAATTAGATATTAATTAAGCTTTTAAGAAATTCATTAAATAATTATTTTCATTTGAGGCACCCATCTAAGCATGGTTATTGGGCTTATATATGAGCGATTAGTTTTTTTTAACCTTTTCCAACCCCCCCCCCCCCACTCAACCCCCCAAAGCCACTTAAAAACAGAACGTTGGAAATTAAAAACATTCATTTCATATTTACTGAGATACTTGAATTACAAGAACACTCAAATTAATTTTTTTTTAGAAGACACAACACATAAAATAAATATACACTTGGAAAACTACTCCATCCCTTCTATTTTTGCCACATACTATACAGGGTGTCCCAGAACTGCCTCCCCACCGATTGTTCATATATTTCTAAGGTTATAATAAATCGATTACACCTAACATACCTTAGTACAAAGTCCCACCAGTAAGAAGTTAGAGGGCCCTAAGGTGCAATTTTTTATTTTTTCTCTTTATGTTTATTTCCATAAATGTAAAGATACCGATTTGAATTTCGGTATACATGAGCACTATTATGTAGTGCACTAGTAAAAAAATTTTGATACACTATACTTGACTGTAAGAGGCACTTTACCTATATCTAAAAACTCTTTTTAGCTACAACTTTGTTACCCCAAGCAGAAACCGTGAAATATCTAGGCATCCACCTGGATAGGCGACTAAATTGGAGGAAGCACATATGGATAACAAGGAAGAAATTAGATATCACAATACAAAAAATGAACTGGCTTCTAGGCCGAAAATCCCAGTTGTCAAGAACTAATAAAATACTGCTGTAGAAGTCCATAATCACACCAATCTGGACCTATAGCATACAACTGTGGGGTACTGCCAGCAGCTCGAATATCGACATCCTGAAACGATTTCAATCCAAAGTTCTTAGATCAATGTTGGATGCACCATGGTATGTCCCAAATGAAGTCATACGAAGAGATCTCGACATTCCATCAGTCATGTAATCCAAAAATATAGTGGCCGCTGTAAGGATAGGCTCAGAGCACACCCTAACCCACTTGTGGAGAACCTAATGGAATGGGACGATGAACAGGCACGAATAAAAAGATTTAAATTTTCCCCCAGCACGTTTTCAGTGATGTGATTAGTGACTGTGTAGTGATCCCACTTGCTTTAGTTAGTATAGGTTAAGGTAATTATCAACCCTTAATATTATACATTGAGTAAATAATCAATGGGTTATTTTCCAGCATGTCATTATATACAATGCCAATGTACTTACTAAATGTTGCCAAGCAACAGAGTGTAAGGTAAACAATAAACTAAAAAAAAACTTTGTTACTTATAACATTTATTTAAATTTTAAGTTATTATCAGTCATCGACCTCATTAATTGATTTATTATTGTTGTTTACTAGATCACAATCATTACCCATTGTTTTTGTAATCATGGCTACTTGATAATTAAATGCCTTAATGACAACCAAAAACTTTTGATGAGCGTATTAAGGTAAACGGTTGCTTTCACGCTTATGAACTAAGAGTACTTTATTTTTACGCCTTTTAATTTTGTTTCGCATTAGAGAGGCGACATAGCCAGCAGTTAGTGATTTTTTTGCCGCATTAGTAGGAAAATTCCATGCGTCGCGTCGTTCAATGTTGATGTCTAAGGGTTACGTTGCAGTTTCGATACACCAGCAAAAAATAACCAAACACAGGAAATGTTTGCAGTTCGCAGTTTGAGCGATAAGCCGTCGTTCCAGGTGATCGTAAAGAAATGCTCTTAGCGAACAATTAAATACATACAGAAAACAGTTGTACCAAATTCAATTCAAATTCCATTTAATGCATGTAGATTGTAACATTTGCACCAAGGTTAGCGCACGCTAAAATTAACTTGTTCTGTTTTTTAATAAAAAAATATCTGTGCTTTTCCCGATGGTTAGTGTTAGGCATTTATAATATAATATAAGTTGATGCTTTTCTTTACGGTTAGGTGTAGGAGCAGATTTATCTGAACTCCGCCATATGATTTTATCATCATTGCAGCATTTATTGTAAATTATTATTATTAATTTTGTGGCTCTTGATGGCAAAATATAGACATTATTATTATTATTATTTGTATAATCAAATGGCTTTTCTTGTAAATATGGTAAATATAGTTCTTCAACCATCGTGTGTTATACTCAATTCAACATTTTATTTGTCTTTTTGTTTTAATAATCTTAGTACCAGCATGTGGTCAGAACCTACATTTGACCTCTTATTGTTCTGATGTATTATGATGGTCTTAGGCCCACGACCCGATTCTGCTTGCAGTATAACTTAAGAAACAAGTCAACAAGCACAGAGTTTGGTTGTTTTATGTAACTGCAATACTAAGCTTAAATTTCAATCAGTAAAAAATATGCCAGTATTAATAATTGAATTGAGTAAAGAAAACAAAGGGCAAAGCTTGTTTTTCACAGGGGACGTTCAAATTAATTAAATATAAGGTTTGTGCAGAATGAATGGCCGAGCCGAAGGAAATCAATAGTCACAAAAAGGTTTGCGAAGTGCATGTCAATGAAGCGTAGATTTCAATATAGATAAGCGGGGAAATTGCGAACACTCTAAAAAAGGTATAGAAAGCCAGAAGAAAATAATAATACTTTGCAAAGAGCAAATAAGAAGTCAGGCAGCAAGACATAAAAAAGCAAGTGAAAATCACACAGATGGACATGAAAAAGCAAGTGAAAAGCAGACAGAGGGAGATGGAAAAGCAATTATTAAGGAATGTACTCTATAAAATAATCAGTGCTATTAACGCGAGTGAAATAGAGCAGAGTAATTAATAAAAGGTGTTTGTGGAGCAAAGAGACTTTTTAAAATTAAGAAATGGACAATATTTTAGTTATAAGAAATTTGTAAATATAATTTGTTATCAAATTCATTTCCATAATGTATTTAATTTGATCAAAACCAATTTCCGGTGCCTTGGTAACCATAGTAATAAATTAGATTTTGGTTTTAATAACAGAAATAAAGAAGGACAAATGAATTAAATTATGATTGACAATGTTAGATTTGTGCTCCTCTTCAAATACATTTTTATACAATAAATAACCATTTTTAGAGAAAAAAAGTATACTATTGTGTTGTGCATTTCCTAAAGTTTATGTAGCAACGTTTCCGCCACCAAAAATAAATAAAAGTTCAACGAGGGGTTTCGGAGGTTTCGCCAACATCCAACTCAAGAGTCAGATCACTGCGTACAGCCAAAATAAGGATCATAAGCCAGAGGTTTGTGGTGTAACACAGTGGGAAGCACTGTAAGAGGACGTCCGCCCGATACATCTGCAGCGAGGAATGCTTCTCCAGGTCGAGAAACACTGCAGGAACTCATCACCGAACATCGTCGGAAGCCGCAGAATTGAGGTAGGCACAATTCACCTAAAATATAAGAGTCAGCGGTTGGATTTCGACGTGCATATAAGAGGAGGTCCTTACCGAAAAAAAATCGAGTACTTCTACGGCCGCAGGGGAGGGGCAGTTTGAGAAATAAGCATTTACTCAAATTTGAAGTTAGGCGAAGGTAAAAACAATTGCGAGATTTAGTCGTCGTCCGTTCTGACGTCATATAACAAATTAATACCTGAAACAAATGATAATAATAACAGCCAAAGCGCTACGATTAGAATAAATACCTCTGCGAGTGTTCACAATTTTTGATTATTTTAAAGTCAACAACGCTGTTTGCACGATACGAACCATTTTGTAGGTTTTGACATATTCCATACAACTACTGTGTATTGGAACTAATTCAGGTGTACAGTGGCGCAAAAGATCAAGTAAAAATTACAATCTATTAGGAATTCACCCCTGGGAATAGAGTTAATTATTGTTCTACTGAGCTAGCTTTTTTGATAATAAATTGCAGATATATAAAATACTTAAAGGGCATACTACCATTTATTTTGGATTAAGTAAATAAAAATACAAGACAGCATATTTTAATCAGTCTAAATTAATCTTATAAATAACCCCAAAAGCGAATTAATAATTATTAGAGTATATCCATAGCAGTATATGTACCTTTTGTATCTTCTATATATTACTATGTGGTACAACAGGTTCTTTGTTGCACAGCAAATTTAAAGGCCTCTCAAAATCCTTTACTCATTACTCCTCCTCTATCTATATCGTTGGCTTCTATCTTTGTATTTAAATCTAGCATTAATATTTTTTATATCTGGTTTATCGTTCTTTATAAGGCGTTTGTAGTTATTTATTACATTTTTCTTCCGGTTCTATTACCTCCTATTGCAGAGAGCCTATGCATTTATTCCCCTTAAGTTTAAAAATGTAGCTAGAATAAATCGTTTAGATATTAGTTCTCACTCCATAATTGCATTTTTCTTCTTTCTTTAACACAATTGCAGCTATGTGTTCGTGTTTATCTTTGTCCCCCGGTTTTTCTGAATATCTGGGTGTTTTTTCTTTATCCAATCTCAATTTTTCACAACCCTTAAATCATTTCTCGTTAAGTTCCAAGATCGCTATTGGGTAGTTCTTCTGTTATTGCATTCACTTCACTAGCTTGGCACACTATCCGCACAATCCAGCATCCTTAGTACCTATTAAACTTTGCGAATATCTGTTTCATAGTGCGTGTTCAAACTATGTTTAACCATCGATAATTTATTTGTAATTGTAAATGTTTATATGTGTACGCAGCGTCTGCATATAAACGATTACTCCAATAGATTACGATAAATTAACAAAAACTTCCAAATAGCATAGACCTTGACCTTGAAATCATATATAAATACAGAGTTGTATGTCAGTAATTTTAATGCAGTTTCAACATCCGCTGTGTTCAGTTTCAATTTGAGTTAGCGTAGTCTACAACTGCTATAACAATAAGATTTGGCTTGGTATTCTTACTCACACAACTTACTTTAACCGTATCCATCTTAATCAGCCCCATCAATATGACTACAACCTTTCAGAAACTACCAAACGTACTAATAATCTGGTTCTCTCAATCATCAAACTACGTTCTCTGAACCACGTCCAAAAGTGCAACAACTGGAAGGATTAATGCAGTGTGTTTGTTAAATTTACATTCATTACCTCTTTTTTTGAAGTAAACACGATTTATGTTCTACCGTACACCTTCGACGTCTAAATTTAAAGTACCAGCTACTAATTGTGTATCACGAACGAATATGGTAGCAAAACGCTGCCACTAAAGTTTTAAGGCGTTGTTTATATGTCAAACTTCTTTTATATTCTGCGTCCCTTTCCTAATATCTAGTGCAGAACGAACAACAATGAAAAATGTGTCTCCCTCCTTATGCTTCAACCTCACTCTCGCAAATTGCAACTGAATACTGTAATGAGCTTTGGATTATGCGCTTGTTTTGGTTTGTATTGGTTTGCAACCAACAATTAACAGAACAGCCCCCATATAATGACTTACGCCTTTTCAATTTCACACAACCTCTATATTTCCTTATACTAAAATGTTTTCTAAAAAACTTCAGCAGATGCTCTACATATAAATATATCAACCTAAATGCATCATTAGTGGTTGTGATTATTGCATCACCATACACAAAAAGTTCTTAATTACATCCTAAACCGCTTTTTGATAATAAATGTCACATTTAGATGAAACATTCCACTACGCTTCACCAAATTACCCATTGAGCAATTTGCGACTACAGAGGCATCCAGCTTTCAGCTTAATAATTTTTTTCAGGCCACGAATTATTTTATTAAAAGAATATTAGGGCCCCAGCAACTTTCAAATTATAATAAATGACTTTTAAATCCCTAACTGCTTTATAAGTAGATTTAAGCCTAATCTGCGTTCGCTTATATTCAAACTCATTTCGCCACAGTTCGGACATGAGCTATTACCCAACTTTTGTAAACTTCGTTGTAATAACAAGGAGCAGCTTGTAATACAGAGTTTGAGGTAGTCATGGCCCATTTTTCGTTTGCTTAAAAATAATTTAAGGGGTGCAACTTTGATATTGTGGAAGCATTTTAAATTTGGATTTATTTAGTTTGTATTGTTGAAAATATTGGGCATCATAAATATAATTCTTTATTGGTACATACATTGGATCTAAGAAAACGTCAAACATTTTTGTTTGTTACATATCAGCACCATTCGCTTCGTTTCATTCTTTTCATTATTTTCCATTGCATTGTGAATATTAATTACTCAGTGGTATGGTTACAACAAAATCTGATAGAGTTCAAAATATTAAATACGATATCGAACTATATTTTTCCGCATGAATCAAAACAGATAGGGCCAACACTGAAGACAATATACTAATATGTGGTAAAAAAGTAACAGAAATGCAAGTCTACTATAAGACAAATGTAAAAACCATTAATCAAATCAACATGTAAAAAAAATCTGAAATATATATATAGAACAGTGTGTAAGCTACATAAATGAGACCAATAAAATTATTGTACATGCAGAAGTGTCTAGTGGGTTGGCGCAGACGAAAAACCTCAGCCAAAAAGCAGGAACTTCGTAAGAAGGGGAAAACTATAAGTAGTCAAAACAGAAAATCATCAGTAAAATGTGCAGAAATAAACAAAATTGTGAGACACACAACCAAAGAAAACATCACAAAACAATACTAAAATATCTCAAGTATTAGAATAAAATAAAGAAACTAGAAGAGCAAGATGACACAGTCGTTACAGAGAGCGACGACATTACTGAAGCGGTTAAACGCTTCTGCCGAATTCATTATATTTAGAAGAAATGTTGAGAATGACATGTTACAGGATGAAACATGTAACATGCCCTGTGTGAAGGAGGAGATCGTAAGCAGAAAGGGCTCGCTAGCGTTAATCAAATGAATTGTACCTGGATTCTGGATTAAAAAATGGAGGGTGAGTTACCTCACATGCACTTAGACCGCATTAAGTGGGCCCATTGTGCTACCTCCCAGCATCTCTCCAAGTTGGGTATCACTCAAGCCATCCAATCCTTTGAATGTACTTAAGGACAACCGCAACTGGAGTGTTGCTAATTCTGACCATATCGGGCCAGAAGTCCCCCAACATGGATCCTCTGACTCTTGCGAGAGCTGGACAGTGGCACAGAACGTGTTCTGCTGTCTCGTCATCCTCGTTGCATCCGCCACAGTTTGGGCTGTCCACTAGTCCCATCCTGTGCATATGTTTGTTTAGAGTGCAGTGTCCAGATAGGATACCCACGACTAGTCGAAGGTTTCTCCGGGACAGTTGCAAGCAATATTTGGCTGTCTTTGGCCAGGGCGCTGTAATAGCAGCTCTTGCTTGCCGGCAGCTTTGCATGTTAACCCATCTTCGTATGAAGCTGTTTAAGGTTTCTTGATATAGCATAGAGCTTAATATTGTCAGGGATATAGGGATTACGGGTTCTGGCCCCCAGAGAGGTTGTCCGGAAGCCAGTCTCGCAGTCTCATCAGCCTTCTCATTGCCGTAGTTACCGTCATGTCCTTTCACCCATACAAGGGAAACGACATTATTTTTTGAGATATCCTCAAGAGCTTCACGGCACTGCAGTACCACACCTGAGGTAATTTTGCAACTGCCCAGGGCTAGTAAAGCGGCTCTACTGTCACTGAAGATACCAATACATTGATTCTCGATTTTCCTTTCAAGAATTGCTTTTGCACAATGCATTATTCCAATTACTTCCGCTTGGAAGACAGTGGCCATTTTGCCTAGTGGTATGCTTTGGCGGAGGTTCAGATCGTCAGAGAAAACTCCGGCACCCGTTCCATGCTTTGTTTTAGATCCATCAGTAAAGATGGATATATCTATATGCTGGGTAAACCCGGCATTTTCATAGACGTTAAATTGTCTGTTGAAGGCATATTGTAGAGGGAGGTAGTCTACTATAGCGTCCAGAAGAGGGATCTTGTCGACGGCCTCATTCAGCATGCGGGTATGCCTACCTCCCCTGCCTGCTGTGTGCTACAGCCCTTTGTAGCGCAGCCTCAAGGCGGTCCTTACGGCTACTTCCTCCACAAAAAGATCAAGTGGTGGAAGGCATAAAACCACCTCTAAAGCGGCTGTAGGGGTTGAGCGTATAGCACCTGTATAACTAAGACAGGCAAGGCGTTGCACATGTCCTAGTTTACTTGCTGCCGTAGCCTGTCTGACCCTGGGCCACCAGACAAGTGCTCCATAACATAGCATGGGCCTTATCACGGCAGTATACAGCCACAAGGTAATTCGGGGGGAGAGTCCCCAGGATTTACCCAAAGCGCGGCGACACTGCCAGAATGCCATGCATGCTTTTTCAGTTTTAACTTTTGTACCTGAAAAGGTGTAGGAACTAATATATATTTATGGGCGCCAGCTGATATGTCTGCATATACTTAAGTGCAGGAATTTCACCAGAAAAACTTCTCCAGTGCAACTGGAGAAGAGTGTACTTGACGCCCAAATTTGAGCTACTTTGCGTTGTAATTTCTCTGACAAAAAGTATCTTACTTAAAGTGGAACGAGCACTGCATTTTGCTTCACAAAGTGTGAAATCTGAGACGGCTATATTGCGGGGATACAAATACATTTACCACCGGGGGTGTGTCATCACGATTGCTAAACAAGGTAAAACTACTGTGTTTTTACCTTGTTTTATGTCCTAGTGACATGTCAGCCACCGATTGCAAATAGTGTTCATAAAATCTGTTATCCACCACACGCATTACTGAAACAATATAGTAGTCAGTAATATCTATATAGAAGATTTTGAACAACCAGCTATATTTCAATATGAGAACAAGCCTAGACTATGGCTGCGATATGTAGATGATACGTTCGTAATATGGCCCATGGAAGAGAGACGCTGGACGGCTTCCTGAAACATCTCAATAATCAAGCTCGATCAATTAAGTTCACGATGGAAACAGAATCGGAAGAAAAACTTTCATTCCTACTCGTTATAGTCCAGAAAAATGGTGACACTTTAGAAATAAAGATAAATCTAAAAAACCCATATGGGGAGAAACCTATACTCTAACCACCACAACAACGTAATACATGGCGTAGCGAGATGCCTATATAGCCGAGCCAAGACCACATGCTCCGAGAAAAAAGACAATAAAAGGGAAATTGAGATAATCACAAAATTGCTGCAAGCTAATGGCTACCCAAAAAAAAACTCTAAACGAAACACTAGAAGAGATAGATAGAAATACAACACCGGCAGAGGATAAGAAAACGGAGGCGGCCACCGCGGCCGAAATGCCATCCATCCTAGAAGTTTCCGACAAACTGAGAAGAACCGGAAGCAGATTCAACATAAAAACTGCCTCTAAGGCCTCAACAATTTTGAGAGGCATGATGACGTATACCAAACGTCAGCACGGAGATCAGAATTCAAAGAAATGTATGAAGGAATAAAATGACATTTATGTTCCGTGCATTGTGCAATGTACAAAAAGCGTATCAAAAGCGTTGGCGACCTGTATAAGTAAGCATAGTAAGCTTTACACCAACTGATACACCTAGTAATGAGCGGAATAAATACGACAGAATATGAGTAAGAAAATTTCGAGAACCAGATGAAGAAGCCTTATAGCTTAACACAGCACATTTTTTATATCATAAAGATAAAGAAAATCTATCATTAAATGGTGTTGTTTTCTTACTACACAGAAATATTACAGCTGCTACCGATTTCGAAGATATAGTATTTTAAACATTGCCAGAAAGTTTCTGTGAAAATAATACTAAATACTTTTCTATTTCATTTTAGGACTATAATTGTCCGCGATGCTCCTTGAATTGATGCAAGCCTTCGATTTGCGTAGTTCCGGGAATGACTCCTTGCACTCGTTCAATTCGCACTTCGGAACATAAATTGTATAGTGTTTTCTGCCAAGGTTGTTTACCGAAAGGAGTTTACACTTGATGTGAGAAGAAGGATTTTGATAAAATGTAACTGCAGTAGCCAGGCCTAACCACTCTTTAGACAATTGTAGCCTGTGTGGGTCACAAATGAATACACCTCAGAGTTTAGAAGTATATTGAAAATTATTAAATAAATACAGTCTTTATATACAATTGTATGTGTGCCATTTTGCTATTTTTTTTTAACTCAAAACCTAGTATTTGTATAGACACAATTATATGATGTTCGCATAATAATGCTTTTCTGGTTAACAATCAGACCTAGTAATAGTATAAAAATGCGGCAGTCTATATTTTAAAAAAAATTGTAATCGGCACATGCCGTGATCTAGTTTTTAAGTCTATTTCCGCGTCCACACTATTTCACTTAATTGCACTAAATTAACTTGTCCCATGATCAAACATTCGGTTGAACAATAATCTTGTTTGTTGGCCGTCGATAGCAGGGCGTAAAATGGTTTTGACGGCCCTTTGGCCTATAAAGTTGCTAACCAATATAACAAGAACCAAAAATGTGGTATAGCAACACCAACAATCTGTAGATACACCATAGCACACTAAACATTTATAGCGCCAGCACAACGATGACGCAGTAGTCTATAATCAAAATAGTCAATTCTTGAATTTTGTACATTTTTAGAACCAAAATTAAAATTTTTAGCTCTCCGCCTCTCGTCGCGCTTTAAACAGTCCCTCGTGCTATAATCTTTTAATTATGCCCTTAATAAATAAATAATCATTAATAACGTACACTTTAAATCCAAAGCGGATACTCTCCACGACTAAAACAAAAAAGCAGTAGGAGAAGACAAATTAGAACAAAAAAGCGATCTGCAGTTGAAGAAGATACACATAATGTCTTTAAACAGGAAAACGTAAATGGACGTGGGAAAACCCTAACTTCGCATATCAAAACGAAATAGTTTAACAACTTTTGGGCGCCTGGAATTTAGGCAATTCAAAGTGCATTATTAGCTTAGTTCTTCACCGTCGGGATAGCTGGCGGTTTTTCGAGCTTTGTCATCTGATGTTTCGGTATCGAACGGTATTGGACGATTTTTACGACATCCATTTAACCTGTTGTCGCTATTGGATTATTCTGACGTTAGATTGCAGAGCGTCACCAATTTATCGATTTCTTAAAACAAGTTAATTTACTTCCTTTTCGTCCGTTTGCGTACATCTTGACTGCTTCGAGAATTTGTTGGCTTTTGTGAAAATCTCCAGGCACGAATGCAGTTTCGCTCGTTGCTTGCAGAGGCAAACAAGCTTTGTTTGGGCTTGTGTCTGGTTGGTAATTTTTTGCGTCCTTAATTTATTTTGGAGCTGTGAACTTTTCATAGGAGATTCTCGAGGTGCGATTTTCGAGATGCAATTTTTGAGGTGCCAAATTTTTGATGTGCCGAATTCTTATGAGCCAATGTTCTACGTGCCAATTACTGAGGATCCGCTTGATGTTATGGGACATTCCTTAACTTCCTCCCATGTCGAATCTTGGTTCATGCTGGAATTTACCTGCCAGGTTGCTGCACGCTGAAGAGGCTTCCGGCTGCTCTCCTCTCTAAGAGCTTCGTTACCGCATCATGGTATTTGCTCGCCCATGTGCTGCCAATCGAATTAAGGTGATGTCATTTATTATGTACTTTGTTTTTGTGCTGCCCCTCTGCCGTCGATTTCAAGAGTGCCGATGAATTCGTTGCATCCCACACATCGTCCACGACTTGCATAATTCAAAGATCTATTTGGGGATTTATCTTCAATTATAATGGTTCCGTTATACATTTAATTGTAGTGTCGAGTTAGATCGACTGCAACGTTTTTGCTCTTAAAATTTTATTTAACTTTAATATTTGGAAATGGTAATTTGATGGAGATTTCAAACCTTGATTTATTTTGAAGTATCCAAGTGATGCTACCAATTTAATTGTAATTTAATTATTTAGATTTTATGGTTTATATTGTAAACTAGATTTTGCTTTTTGAGGGATTCATCCTATGCTTATTTGATACTGTTAACTGTGTTTAATCATTTAAATTTTATGGTTTTTATTGTGACTTGAACGGAGTCAAAACTGTCGCACGTACGTCTCAATAACGGACCTATTAGCTACTGGAAGCGCCGCTTTTAAACAGATCTGTCTAATAAGGTTCTCCCCCAGGTATAGAACGCGTTTAAATAAAAACAGTAGCGAATGCAACTGCTCATGCACCTGGCGTGTGCCATAACACGACGTTCGAGAATTTATTTACATATATTCTTTTTGTTTAATTTTACTAATTAAAATTGGAGGTCCTTATTAAGGTAAAGTCATAACTACATTCTCTTATGTATATATATTAAATCGGGTTGTATTTATAACTGAATTGCATATTTGTTCATTATCCTATGTACAGGCTGCATCAAATATGTTGAACCACGTTTACCATTATATATGAATGTCCTCTGGCTTTTTATTTACTGCTGCATCGAGTCTCTGTTATTATTGAGCTATTTAGGTTCACCGTTACGAGTTTCATGAGGGAGTATTATAACCTACAACATCATGTAATCGTAATGTTCTTTGGAACCCACTCCTATCTGGGGCTTGAGTTGTCGAGAGCGTATACTATCAAGCTACTCCTTTCGGTGACAGAGATTCACTTAGTGTTTATTAGCAGCTGTATTCGCACTGGGGGCATTGAGTCATTATATCGGTTAATTGTTGTATATAAAAGGGTATTAATAGTATATATTATTATTAATCAAACGCTTTATGAGCCTTTCTAGAAATGTTAGAACATTTAAAAGCCGATAGAGATAAAAAAAATTATGTAATAAGTTGATGGGTAGCAGATATCCGGTCATTATAACTAAGTCTATCCAAAGAACACCTCTTTTTTGGATGCGGGCAGATTGCGTATTCTCCAAATGGTTTTAACAAACTTTATCGTGTGTTAATGGATGTCCAGGTAGTCTCCTATAAGTGATATATCCATCTCTACATGTGGATTAAAAATATCTGAGGGTTCATGACGAAGAATATTTTCTGAAGCTTCAATCTTTAAAGTGCATCTATCCCAAACACATTAACGGTAAAACTATTAAAATAACTACCGATAGCAGAAAAACCCCACTGGCACTGAGTGGCTGCAAAGTCACGGCAGGTGACTTGGTTGGGTGAAAGTACATGATGGGAATAAAGATAATAAAGGAGCCCACGAATTTGCTAGGCAAGAATCTGCCCAAGTCTTGTGTAAACCCAAACCTACGTTGCCGTTGACAATTCAACTTTCAACTCTCGGCTCTCAACTCCTTAATCACTAAAGTTACCATCCAGCACCATACACACAGATGGTTAGAATTTGAAAGCTGCAGACAAGCTAAACAGGCTCTTCAAGAGGGGAAGGCTTTTATAGCTGTCCCGAAAAAATCTGAAAATTTCAGTAAGAATTTTATCTAGACACTGTCGATTGAATAAGCACATGCATGCTGTATGACTTTTTGACAATCCTAAGTTTTACGAATGGAACTATGCAGCACGAGGAAACTGTTGAATACGTACTGTGTCCAGCACTATCGGAAGATGCACATTAACGAAGTTCGGTCCTGACAGGGCCAGTCCAAGCAACCCACCACACTCTGACATCTTCAAGTTCACCTGCATAGTTGCATAACTTGAAGAGCATGGAGGCGTACTAACGGTGGTTAAGGGCAGTCGCCAGAGCTCCGTCCGTTATTTAGCAGGGTGCATCAGCGTGAGGTTGACATTTTATTGACCTTAACGTTTCGTCGTAACCCTTTGCACCCACACAAACAGCATGAAATTATTACAGAACTTAGCAGTCACTCACAATATGTACTCTTAGAAATAAACACAACCAAAACAAAATTCATCAAGAACGTTAAGCAAACGCTCAGATTCAAGTATAGGAACAACTAATAACTGTCAATAATACTTAGAAGGGCACTGAAATTAATTGAAGAATAGTCCTCGCACGGGTTGCATTTGGTAAAGAGCGCTCACGAAAGGTTTATTCCCAGTACAACAACAGAGTGTATCACGGACTAGGTCTATTACACCTGTTCAGAAACTCAAAATTGACACGACCATCGTTTCGCTTGCCTTCCACAGCTTGAGTATGCAAGTAAGAGCATCCTTTGGTAGTCGTGTTTTATCCATTCTGGCGACGTGGTTTTTCATTTAATCCTAAAGTTGTCTATATCCCCCGTTAGAGATACTACTGCTAATATAATTAAGCAGTTAACCTGTTCTATGATGTTGTCATCAATTACTATTTTCATGCTTCTTATCCCCTTTCCTTGCATGGTCTCTGCTCTGTACCTTTTTTGGCTTGATATCCTCCTGCCATAGCTGTATCATCTTTCTGATAAAATATAAATTTCCAGGGAAAATCTTGACTTGCACAGCCGGTCGCGTTTACACCCCATGAAATCAACACAATTTGCGTACGTAAACGCATTACTTAAACGCGATTCTTACACCGCTGAAGCGATTGATTATAAACTGAAGGTACTTTACCTGGAAGTAGCCCCGAAATTGTTGTATCACATGCGGATTTGGGCCATGATTCCGCCATCCAAACTTGACTGGCGTGAGGCATTAAAATTAGCCACACTGGAATTCGGCGAGGAAGTTCCTGGCCGAGGCGACGCTTGGTCGCCTCGCTTCACGAAATACTTAAAACGTCGTAAATCACTCTTTGGATGTCTCAATTTGCGTGCCTTTTTGTACACTTTGAAAAGGCGACTGCTGCAGTAAACATTGCCTTGTAAACCCCACAAGAACTGATATGCAGCAAATGATTTGCTGCTAGGCTGGCGAAATTCACTTCATCGCAAACCTAGCAATAAAAGATAGACACGTTAGGACTCGGGCAAAGCCTGCATGCTAATAACTGCTTCTTCGTGAAATAGTATTTAATTAAATTTTTTCTCATCCCGCGAACAGGATTTAGATTCGCGTTTAACTCTGCTTACACTGCTTTAATCTAATTTACAATAATAACAAGTATAAAATACAAATTGGCGTATCTTCTATGTAAATAAAAATAACAATCAAGGGATACCGGATGGCCCATTTAATTCAAAATTACAGCAGCAAATAGCTTCTGGATTCTTCTAACACAAATAAAATGTGGGCCCAACATTTTAAGGGGCTTCTGCTTATGAAGTACGATTTAAAGTATTTAAAATATTTTTCCTTACTCTGATTTGTTAGGTAGGTCATTCCACAAAAGTGATTGATTTACACGAGTACGTGAGTATAGTTATCTAAATACTTATGTGGCGCATATTTCCACCATTGAACCTCTTAAATTAATAAATAGGAAACACTTGGAAAGAGGTGGAAAATGTCTATACTCAACACTGAATGGCAGTAGGATGTTCGCAGGCTTAAAGTACGTTTCTTTACTGTGTAAAAAAATTAGAAAAATGCTTTTATTTATAACCCTTTTTATCCCAAATTAAGTGTTAAAAGGTTAGTAATAACAATAATACCATTTATTATGTTGCTTCTACTGTATCATTTTACCGGTGTTATTTAATTATGTTTAATTTCGCAGCATGTTTATCTAAGTCGTTCTATAATTGCGACGAAATGCAGCCGGGTGTTAAATTTACATCCAAACAAACGCCTACACGAGGCTTGCTGTTTATTGCTGTTTTCGTTTCTAGTTTTTCATCGCGGGATTCAATTACAGCTAATTCCTACGCAACGACGCTAAACCGACTGTAAACTAAAAACACAATCGCCTTCCAAATACAAACGCTGCAGGTATTGCTGTAAAGAAGATTTAACTTCTCCCCTCGGAACTGCTGCAACCTTTCGCGGATAATATTATTAACTTTTAATGGCGGCAATAATTCAGCTTTATCGTCGTTAAAATGTGGAATGGTCCCGTATTTCACGACGCGAACGTTCAGCAAGCTCTGCGGCAGTCGCTGTAATGTAAAATGTGCGAAAACACGAACTACAGAACAACAGTCCTAATTCGTATGTCATCCTACCTGATTTAAAACTAGGATTGCATATTCCAGCACTTCGATTCCTATTTACCGGAATATATTAGTGGTCCAGAATCGAACTGTTAATTCTAGATTGCGGGTTCTGCGATGAAAGCAGAATGAACAAAAGAATGAAAAATTTTTGAAGAACGAAGTTGAAATTAGAAATTAAAAATATTAGAGGAAAGGAGCATGTTAACCACGATGGAGAGAAGGGAATTGCTTCCCAAGAAATTTGGTACAGATTCCAGGTAAAAGTGAATAGTTACTAGATAAGCATTACAGGTAAGTAAATAATGGGTGGCGCGGCGGTAAGAGCATTAGGCTTGAATTAGCGGACTGTCGGTTGGAATTTATGAGCATACAGAATTCTTCCGCAGCTTATTGAACCGGTACGACATACGCTAAATATATTCACAACACCTAAGCCAAAGTATGTATTGCTGTTGTAGATGCACCTGTTTTTAATTTTCACAATTAGCACGGGATGCTTATTTGTCTGGTTCAATTTCCATTAATGCTTCTACATGTCGTAAGTCGACGTACGGACAGTATAAAATGAAAATGAGAAGTACGCAGAGAAGTAATAAAAACAATAAAAGGGGGTCGTCTACGACAATCAAAATATTTGTACCTTGAGAGACTTGGGGTGTTCTACCATGAAAACCTCCTCGGCGATGTAAGATGGAGTACGGTGCTCAACTCCACCTATGGATTACCTTGCTAGATCTCTGACATGCTTAATTGAACTTCAAAATCGGTGAAACTGCACTGCGCTTTATAAGTAAAAATCATACAGTAAAGTTAAGAACCTTATTAGATAACAGTTACATACATCTTCTATCTAGTGATGTCGAGGATAACATTTATTAAAAATATATTTAAGCGGACCAGCCCTGCAGCTGTGACCGCAACAACGAAGGGTTTCGAAACAATGCTAAAGAATTAGAAGTCCACGCTCCAGGTATCGTCACATAGCCCGATTAGCCTAGCCATATACGGTGTTTTCGTAAAGTAGTGGATAAATTCGTTAAACAATCAACGAGTAACTTTTGAAAAAAAAACGATAATAAATTTACGAATTGGCACTTGGAATATAAGAAGTATAAATGGAAAGGAACAAGAACTTATACAAGTATTTGAAGAGACAAAATTAGATTTCTTAGCAATTACAGAAACAAAGAAAAAAGGACAAGGTACTATTACAATGGAGAGAAACCATCTATTAATATACAAAGGCGTAAAACCAGAAGAAAGAGCAGCAGAAGGAGTAGGCTGCATAATTAAAAAAGAATATGTAAGAAATCTAAATAATTGGGAATTTATATCTTCAAGGATATTAAAAGTAGAAATACAACTAGAATATCAAAACAAAATAACACTAATAATAATAATATATGGGCAAAGTGAAGATGAAAAAGCAAATAAAAAAGAAGAATTTTGGGAAACATTATCAGAATTAATAGAAAATATAAACCGCAGAGTAATTTTATTGGGAGACTTTAATTGTCGAGTAGGAAAAGGAAACAACGATGCAATAGAGGTAATAGCAGAACAAGGAGAAATGCACAGGAACAATAACGGAAATAAACTAATAAACTTTTGTGTCGAAAACAACATAATAATAACGAATACCTTTTATATGCATAAAAACATACACAAGTACACAAGAGAAGCGGCAGGAAGAAAAGTGATATCTATAATAGACTATGTAATCATTAACAGAACACACAGAAAAGAAATAGAAGACGTAAAAGTAAGAAGAAGACCCGAGATTTACAGCGATCACTATTTAGTAATAGCAAAAGTTCGAATCAACACAAAGAAAAAACAGAATATCGAAGAGATGAATTATACAGCAAAAACAAATGAAGTAATAAAATCGTATAAATTACAAGAGACAGAATACGAAGACAAATTCAGACTACAAATAGAAAAAGGAATGAGAAAGGAGGCAGAGAGGTGGGACAGAGTAGAATTGGAGGAGTTGTGGAAGAGCTTCAAAGAGATAGTACTGAAAGTGGCAAAGGAAACTTGTGGAGTGGTACTAACGAATAAAAGAAAGAAACAAACAAGATGGTGGAATGAAACAATAAAAGAACAAGTAAGAATTAAAAAAGAAAAATGGAAGAGATATCTAGCTAATAAAACGGAAGATAGTTATGCAACATATAAACAACAACGCATAATGGTAAAAGAGATGGTATTACAATCCAAACAACAAACGTAGGAAGAATTTGATAAGAAAATGGAAAATGGCAGTAAAGGAAACGAAAAATTATTTTATAAAGTGTTGAACAGTTTGAGAAGAGTTTTTTTTTATTAGAAGTTATACTAGCTCAACAAATACTTGTTATACATGGTAGAGTTTGGAATAAGAGTAACAGAACAGAGTAACAGATAGGTAAGTATCACCTAATTAAATTGTCAGTTGTTCACTTTGATATCACCACGGTTTAACTAATAACGGTCAGCCCTAGTCACTACTATTTAATAAATGTCTTGAGGAAGCTTACGTTTCAGCCGCGTGTGGATTTCTCTTCGTCCTAGTTCGTAAAAAGTTGCGCCCGCACTAGTGTTAAGATTTAGGTGGAAGGTTTTGGTCAGCTTCTTAATGTGTTCTGGAATGGTGTCCATGCCAAGTTCGTGGTGCAGTTGTTTGTTCGTTATGTACCAGGGTGCGTTAACTGCCATCCTTACTTTGTTTTGTAGCACTTGTATTCTGTTTATGTTTGCTTGGGATGTGTTGCCCCAAATTGTGCATCCATATAAAACTGGTGGCCGTATCAATGATTTGTAAAGTAAGGTGACGCATTCAGTTTGCAGCGACGATTTTTTGTTGATTAGCGGATAGAGTTGTACCAATCTAGTGTGACCCTCTTTAAGTTTTGTATTAATGTGATATTTCCACGTGAGGCGAGTATCTAGGTAGATGCCTAGGTATTTCACGGGGTCTGCAAAATTATTCCATACTATAACATGATTGTTAATGTGCAGTAGCGGCGGGTTAGTGATTCGTCTGAGAGTAAAGATTTTTGCGACGCACTTGGAATGGTTAATCGTTAGGTTCCAGGACCTGAACCATCTTGCTAGAGTATTCATTGGGTTTGGAGTTAATCAACTGCTACTATCAGGTTTTCGTTTTTCGTCAACAGCACAGTGTCGTCTGCGTACAACGCTAGGTTTGCAGTGGTGTTGGGAATGTCATGTAGGTAGATGTTGAAAAGGATAGGTCCCAGGATGCTTCCCTGCGGCACACCTGCTTTGATCGGTCTGATTGAAGAGATGACTGCGTGTATTTTTACTGCAAAAGATCGGCTTTCGAGATATGAGAATAGAATTGCTTTTAAATATTCCGAAATGTGTGACCGAGAAAGTTTGTATTTGAGCCCTTCGACCCAAACCCTATCAAAGGCCTGTGCTAAATCGATGAATACTGCAGCAGTGTATTGTTTCATTTCGTAGCCACTTTCTATTAATTCGACAATGCGTTGCAGCTGATGACAGGTGGAGTGTCCTTTTTTAAACCCAAATTGAGAAAAGGGGATTATTTCCAGTCTGGTAATTTCGTCATTGAGTCTGATGTTAATTGCTTTTTCAAATACCTTGGAGATGGTCGTAAGGAGAGTGATAGGTCGATATCCGTCAAGTTTTTTGTTATTTTTGCCTGGTTTAGGAAACATCAGTATGAGTCCATGTTTCCATTTGCTAGGAAAATAACCAACTCTGAGGCAAGCATTGAAAAGTGAGGATAAGTAAGCCAACGCTTTTCTTGTGAGATTTTTGAGTGTGAAGTTGGTTATTTCGTCTTTCCCTGGGGTTTTATTATTCGGAAGATTTTTTATTATGACAGCCAATTCCTTAGGAGAGATCGGTTTCATATTACATCCTGCTATTGGTTAGTGTGTTTCAAGATGTCTACCGATCAAGTTGGCATACCCTGATGGATTGTGTTGATGTATAGTAAAGGTTTGTGCTAAGTGGTTGGCAAAGGCTTCACATTTGTCTTCGTCTGTGCACAACATTTCGTTTTGCATGGGAATGGGTGGAATTTCCTGTGTTTTTTGTAAAATCTTCCTTGTTGTTTTCCAGAGACCTGGGTCGCCGGGTTCATACGTGCTAATGTATTTTTGATAGGAATTAATGCTGTACCTCTCTAGCTCACGCTTGATACGATGGCTCAGGTTGTTGACTAGGTTTTTTGTCACCTGGTTTCTAGTGAGGAGTTTTAAATGATTAATAGTGTTGATATTATTATGGTCCATTAAGAAGTAAAGGTAATAGATTTGTTAATAAAAATTGTTTAATTTGCCCTAAGTAAGGCTGAATGAAATTGAAAATTGTTTTTAAGATTGTGTTGATTGGTGAATCTGTGCCAGGATTTGACGTGCTCCAAGGTTGGCTACGGTCAGCTGATGTATTCGTTTTGGGAAGAGGTGGGAAGTTGATGTTGTTGTTGCTAGGAGGAGGTACTTGTCTGTTGTTTCCGGTTTTGGGATTAGTACTTGATGATTTATTTTTGTTGTACTTAGATTGCTGGAAATACGAGCAGCCTCTAAAGGTAGCAGGGTGGTTGCCTCCGCAGTTGACACAGATTGCGGCAGTATTATTATCTTTATCGCAGGCGGAATAATGGTGGTTCCCTAAGCATTTTACACATCTTAGTTGTAGTCGACAATAATTCTTTGTGTGCCCATATCGTTGGCATCTGTGGCACTGAGGGGTGTTTCCTGAAATTCTTCTTGGCTCAACTGTTACTAAAGTGTGGAATAGAGTGTCAATTTTGTGTATTTCTTTGGCTTTCTCGTTTGCTGTAAGAAGTACTGCGCAAATCGGTATTGGTTGTTTATTTTTATTAATAAGTCTGGTAATCCTCGTTATAGGGAGATTGTATTGGGCGAGTTCTTCTTGAATGTCTTTTTCTGTTAATGAGACGAGCACATTTTTAATGACGACTGACAGAGGCCGTTTATTTGGATTTTGGTAGGTATGAAAGGCTATGTTATTAGTTAGGTAATATTTAGCAAGAGTTCTGTAGTCTTTTTCCAAATTTAGCATAATCTTCAAAAATGTTCCGCCGAGGGCAGTGGTGTATTTATCAGTAACGATTTTACTGAGGTCGTCAATTACATGTTTGTGATTTACGGGTCCGTGGAGAAAAATTGGCGGTATCTTAATCTTGTTCACTCCTTTGGGGGGTTCTGGGGGAGTTTTGCTATTTTCAACTTGCTTCTCGGCGGTGTTGGGATCGACGTTTTCAGGCAGATAGAATTTACTTTGCGCTAGAAGTGCTTCATGGTTCCAAAGGTACTTCTTTTGTAAATCACTGATCGGCGGCGAGAGGTGGTCACTATTTCTTTTGCTGGTTGACATTGTGCCACCCCCGCAAGGGCGGACTAATTTAATTTAGATTTTCTTAAATATCGAAATGAATTCGTATGAGTTGTAAACAAAATTTCATGCAAATATTTGTGTTTGCAGATAAATCGCTCGGGGTCACGATAGCACTACGGTCACTTATCACATCCGTTCAGTACGAACGTTGACACCGGACTTCGAGAAGAGTTAAACAACACAGTATAAAACAAGTGAAAACTAAAGATAACAAAATACCAACGGAAGAAAACGAAATTATAGAACGATAGAAGGAATACTTTCAGGAACTTCACTATACAAACGAAACAACTGACATAACATGTGAAGAAAGGATGGAAAACACGCATGAAAAAGAAGAAAATGATATACAGATTGGAGAAGTAGAAACAGCAATAAAACATTTAAAAAGAGGAAAATCAGCAGGCCACGACAAAATAACAGCAGAAATGATAAAGAACCTAGGAATAAGAAGAACCGAAATACTACAGAAGATTTTCAATATAGCATGGAACGAAGGGAGAATACCAGAAGATTGGAAAATATGTATAACAATACCAATATTTAAAAAGAGAGATAGCAGAGACTGTTCAAATTATCGGGGCATAACATTATTAAGTGTGGTAACCAAAATATATGAAAGTATATTGGAAAAAAGACTTAGAGACAAGGTAGACGAACAAATGGACGAGGCACAAAGCGGTTTCAGGAAAGGACGAAGTGTGCAAGATCACATCTTCAGCGTAAAACAGATGATAGAAAAAACAGAAGTAAAAAATTCAGAAATATACATGGCCTTTTTAGACATCGAAAAAGCCTTTGATAGAGTACCACAAAAAGAAGTTTGGAAAAGTCTGAAACATAGGAATGTCAACACAAAAGTAATAACAGCAATAGAAAGTTTATACGAAGATAATAAAAACTGCGTAAGGAAAGATAACTTAGAATCGGAAATGTTTAAAATAAAAGACGGATTAAGGCAAGGAGGAGTGATGAGCCCAACACTATTTATAATAATAATGGACGATGTAATAACAGCAACACGAAATAAAACAAAAAAAGTACAAGTGGGATACCGTAATTTGCAGCCTGTTGTTACGATGTTTTAACAAGTTAATTCGCTGGCTATATTTCTTAACTAAAACAAGCAAAAGCAGATACCTGGAGGGCACGTCTAGCTCAAGTCGAAGACGGCGTGCAGTAAATTAAATACATGGAAACCGGGAGGGCGCCAGCGAATCCAGAGAAACAATCAATCAGGTATCTCAAATGCTTTATCAGACGATTCGCAGACTGAGTTCTTATAATGGGCTAAGAACTATAGCTGCAAAGAACGTTATACAGCAACATTGAAAGAAACTACATATAGTTCTCAAGTATCACAGTTTAATTATAATCTTTGGCTCGGAGAAGTCGACAAATGACCCAATAGGGCCTACAGCAAGTAATACTTAAATTCTCATGGAAAATGCAGGATACAATCGGAGGAAAAGCCTCTCAATAATTTACAATTACACACTAAAAATACCTGAACGTACACACATTGGCATGGGCTTTTACTTTCGGCTAGTGCACAAGTTATCGCCTAGCTGGTACAGGTAGTTGAAATGTAGATCCGTGGTCTGGGGCAGTTCAATTCATAGGCTCAACATGGCCCGCAAAGGGAGCTTAGTGGATGTCCCTAGTATTAGGTGGGGCTCTCATGAGATTCACGGAGGCTCTGCTTTTGGCACCAGTGCTTAATAGCCCAGCATAACGATGGGGCCCTGATTAGACAAAGGCGACCCTACACGAGGTTGCCGGAGGAAGAATCTCTCAGCTGCCAAATTCTGGATCGTGGATTGTAGCTCGGCACGTCAAGCTGACAACAAAATTGAACCCTAAGCGAAGCACTAGAATGCCGATAAGGACTTACCCCGTATGGGCGTGCGAGAGGTGCTACCATCAAAAAGGAATCCGCCAACAAGCGGGGCGCCTAGAATCGCCCAAAATAACGTCGTCTAGAGGAGAATCCGCCGAGGGCGTTTATTTTCCAAACATAACTAAATTAACCTCTTGAACGACTTCGAAGATGGTAGCTGCTACGAGCGGCACCAAATTTCCAACAGCTAAGGCCCAAGAATGCCCTTCGTAACCCGGAAACTCGCCATAGAAACAAAAACTTATCGGGGAGCGGAACCATGTCCCTATCAGCGAACAAAAGTTCCTAACTCAAGAGCGCGCGGAATTTGAATCTGCCCACAGAGTTACAATTCGGAGAGCGCTTCCCATGAAGTTACAAAAAAAAGCAGAGTGAAGCGACGTTATGATATGTGAGGACAAGGAAAAAGACTTACAGGAAAATCTACAGATATGGGCAGAAGAGCTATCAAGAAGAAAAATGAAAATAAATATAACTAAAACGAAAATAATGGTAATAAGTAAAGAAAATAAAAATATAAACATAAAAATAAATCAGCAAAATATAGAGCAAGTAGATGTGTTTAAGTATTTTGGGGTGCTCATTAACAGAGAAGGAAACATAGAAAACGAAGTGACCGAAATAATTAGCAGTGCAACAAGAGTTTATCACAGTTTAAGTAACTTCTTTATTGGTAAAAAAGAGGTCAGCAGAAAAACTAAAATTATTGTATATAAAACAGTATTCAGGCCCATTTTAACATATGGAAGCGAGAGTTTGAAATTAACGAACACAATAAAGAGTAAAATCCAAGCTATTGACATGAAATACTTGAGAAAAGTCAGAGCAATAACGAGAAGAGACAGAATCCGAAACGATACAGTTAGAGAAGAATTAGAAATTGAGTCAATATTCGACATTATCGAGAGACAACTGTTAAGATGGTTCGGACGTATGTGCAGGATGGATAAAAACAGACAAGTAAAGAACATATGGAAAGCAGCGGTTCAAAAAAGTAAAAAGAGAGGAAGACCCAAGAAAACGTGGAATGACGAAGTGGCAATGATACTGAAAAGCAGAAACAAAACATGGACAGAAGCCAAAAAATTAGCACTAAATAAAAAAGATTCGAGGAAATTTATTTATAAAATAGAATAAGCAACAGAACACCTTACACTTACGGGTAGAAAGGTTTTGGATATATATATATATATATATATATATATATTAATATTACGAAGGTTTTCGCGGCTGATATGTATTAAAGGTAAACATTTCAGGGTGTCATACCGCTTAATAAATTTGAAAATTTCTTCAACTGGTTGAAGAACATCTTGAATGGCGTTTGGGGTTGGACGACGTTTCGACGAAATCACATTCGTCATTTTCAAGTCCTTTTAGTCCTGGTTTGGCTTCTAGTTATGCGGCAACACGACGGACTGTCAACTTGATGTACAGCTGACTGAATAGGTTGTTTATCAATTACTGTGGCAACTAGCATCGAGGGAGCTGTACTGCTAGGACGGATGGCTGGTGTTCGCAGAGAATGGCCGGCCGTTGCTTGTAGTAACGTTGGTAACCACGATGCAGGTAATCGGCTTGTGTCGTCGCGGGTGTTCATACAATTCGGACGTTTCACGATTTCGATGGCTTCTCGTATGATGCATGCGTCTTTGTGTTCGACGCTGGCAATGCTCTTGGTGTTGTCGAAATCAATCTTGTGCGAAGTATCCCATATATGATGCACTAGCGATGAAGTGTGTTCCATCTTCTTAACATAATTCTGATGTTCCTCCTTGCTACATAGGCCACACCAACCGGAGAATAAAGGCACGCAAGGAGGAACATCAGAATTATGTTAAGAAGATGGAACACACTTCATCGCTAGTGCATCATATATGGGATACTTCGCACAAGATTGATTTCGACAACACCAAGAGCATTGCCAGCGTCGAACACAAAGACGCATGCATCATACGAGAAGCCATCGAAATCGTGAAACGTCCGAATTGTATGAACACCCGCGACGACACAAGCCGATTACCTGCATCGTGGTTACCAACGTTACTACAAGCAACGGCCGGCCATTCTCTGCGAACACCAGCCATCCGTCCTAGCAGTACAGCTCCCTCGATGCTAGTTGCCACAGTAATTGATAAACAACCTATTCAGTCAGCTGTACATCAAGTTGACAGTCCGTCGTGTTGCCGCATAACTAGAAGCCAAACCAGGACTAAAAGGACTTGAAAATGACGAATGTGATTTCGTCGAAACGTCGTCCAACCCCAAACGCCATTCAAGATGTTCTTCAACCAGTTGAAGAAATTTTCAAATTTATTAAGCGGTATGACACCCTGAAATGTTTACCTTTAATATATATATATATATATATATATATATATATATATATATTGCTGTGTTATTTACAGGTCACGAATCACTACACCCTTTTAAGGTCAAACATTTTAATTTTGTTAGCAAAATAGTACTAGGTTAAAACGATATGTTTCAAATTAAACAATGAATATAAACACTGCTGGCATGTGACTCAATGTGAAAGGATTATAACAGTAATTTAAACGTCAGTGGTCATAAACAAATACAATTTAATAGTTCTTAGCAAGGCCAAAGGGTTAGATTGTCATTAACTAATACACAATAATGCAAATATAGTCTCAAATCAATCCATTAAACGAGCATTCGACTACACCAAAATTATAAATGGGCAAGTGCACGCAGGAGGTGCGAAACACCTGTGATATAGTGCGACAAGTGTATTTCCGGTTAACGGATAATGCAGTGTATGTGTGCGCGCTAATCCCACGTCAACATCAAACTGGAAGGACCATCTGCACATAGAACTGCACAGGTTCCAGGCACTATAGCAGGCAGGGAAGCTGGACGACTCGAGGAGATGGTTCCGAACGCTCGGATGCAGACCACAGGCCACAGGAGGACATGGAGCAGTTCCAATCAAGGGCGAATTCTCCTGAAATAACAATAGCCACGTGTAATAGTTGGAAACATCAACAAAAGTTAATCATACCTGTGGCAACACTAAACACTTGAGTTAAACTGGGATATCAACACCAGGAACGAGCAGGGCCTAGGTGCCGTTGCAGGTGGCGTTCCTCCAAATGAATATAACAGGATCACCAGGTGCAGGTGCTCGCCAGGAATCCAAACGCATCCGAAACGGGATGTTTGTTAGCGGTCCTCCAACAAGATATGGTCCAAAAAAGTGTGCCAAGGGTGCATATTAATTAGAGCGACCTGTACATATAATTAAATTAGCTAAATGGATAGATTTAAGTTTGTATTTAATTAGTTACTAGGTTCATTTTCCCGCTCTATTTTTGTGAGCGTGGCGTGCATAAAAAAACCGCGAAATTACACAATAGATACAGCATTTGTTAATGGGGGCTATTTCCTGCCATATATTCTAGTGACAAGCAATATTTCAATCTTTGTCAAAATTTCCCGCCAATTTAGACGTGTTTGTAACGGCCATTTGACGCAAAACTGGACCTAAATAACCTAACGGAAATTTGCGCCATGTGGCATGTTACGATCCAATTAGAAAGGATTAGCCCGAATATGGGGGGTTTTTCAACCCTGGTATATAAGCCTTTTCGCGCCCTTGAGGGGGACTTGACTTCGCTTGGCTTATCTGCTGATATGCGGGTTGTTATGTCATAAGCCGAAAAATTTGTATCACGTTGTTGTTTTTTTTGACAAGCGTTGAAAATAAAACGAATGTTTTTTGTAAGTGTTGTTTGTTTCTACGCGAGAAAAATTAAGTCAACTTACCTCGTCATACAAGCGTCTACGATCCTGCGGGGCACAAACCACGAGTGAAGGCAACTAAACAAAGAATCACCAAGACGCTGACGACACCTGTTGATGACACCACGAGCGCTGCCATTGAAATTTGCAAATCTCGAATCGATTCACGATCGATTCGCGCCGGCGCACAGCAGGGAGTCCAGGACCGTATTTCGCATTTGGTAACGTTATATCAGTTATTCTGCTGCATGAATTTCCCGAAAGTTTTTGTTTATTGCCGTTATAAAAGTGTAAGGATTGATTTGAGGATAATATTAAATTAAAGCAATCGTCTCTTTGACCATCAAACCCTAGGAACCCGCGAAATAAGAATAATTTTGAATAAATTTCTATAACCCTGAGATTATTGCATTTCAATTTGAGTCACATGCAGATTAGTTAGTAAACAAATAAGAGCTGTTTGTGGTATCCCAAGGCTGTGCTTCGTAAGCTAAAATTAAAAGTACAGGTAAGGTGTAAAATTTCACTTAGGCATCCCCTTTTGTGCGAGGGCTTAATAAGCAATTAAGTAATTAGCGATTAAACAAGGGGGGGTGTAAATTTAAGGGGTATCACGGCAATATACCGTGTGTCCACAGGAGAACGCACCATAGGGATAACCAAATAGAATAAAAATATCGGCTAATGCTGTTATCGCCCGCACGCTAAAACGTTGTTTTCTGGCTTCTGACTCGCCATTGTATGAAACAATATTGTTATAAATGGTACAAGAAAAGGGGTGGTGGTCGTAGCACTGGTTGATATTTATATTCTATTAGCATTATCTTATCTCTATGGTGCGTACTCCTGTGGACACACGGTATATATATATAGTAGGAAAGGGGTGAGTTGTCGGGTTATCGGTCTGGTGATTAAAGAAAAGACTATTTAGTCATGTCCAAGCTTTCGAAATTTATTTTAATTTCTTCATCAGGGATATAACAAAAATCTTAGTAACAATTATACTGGTCAACATAGAGGACGGACGAATAAATTACACATTAAAATTTCGATGGATGATTTCCATAATAATATTAGACAAATTAAAACATTGCAGCAATGTTTTAATTTGTCTAATATTATTATGGAAATCATCCATCGAAATTTTAATGTGTAATTTATTCGTCCGTCCTCTATGTTGACCAGTATAATTGTTACTAAGATTTTTTTTATATCCCTGATGAAGAAATTAAAATAAATTTCGAAAGCTTAGACATGACTAAATAGTCTTTTCTTTAATCACCAGACCGATAACCCGACAACTCACCCCTTTCCTACTTATTATTGAGACGGTCGAAAATACCAAACGAATTATATATATATATATATACACTAGCTTTTACCCGCGACTTCGTTCGCGCGAGGTTCGTTATTTGTGTATTAAATAATGACTAATTATTTTCTGTCATCCCATCCCATCCCATCCCATCCTATCCCCGTCCCCGTCCCTTTCTCCGTCCCCGTCTCCGTACCGTCCCATTCCGTCCCGTCCCGTCCCGTCTCGTCCCGTTCCGTCCCGTCTCGTCCCGTCCCGCCTCTCCCCTTCCATCCCATTCCTTCCCTTCCATCCCATTCCTTCCCTCCCCTTCTCTTTCCGTCCCGTCCCGTCTCGTACCTTTTCGTCCCGTTCCTTCCTTTTCCGTCCAGTCCCTTCCTGTTCAGTCCCTTCCCGTCCAGTCCCGTACCTTCCCGTCCCGTCCCGTCCCTTCCCCTTCCATCCCATTCCTTCCCTTTCCTTTCCGTATCATCCCATTCCGCCCCGCCCCGCCCCGTCTCGACCCTTCCCGTCCCGTCCCGTCCCGCCCCTTTCCCTCCCGTCCAGTCCCGTCCCTTCCCGTCCCGTCTCGCCCCTCCCCTTCCATCCCATCCCCTCTCCTTCCATCCCATCCTTTTCCTTACCTTTCCGTCCCGTTGCAGCTCATTTCGCGAAGAGGCCGTTGTTCGCACATATACAGTAATTGTGGAACTACTATTTCGGAGGTATATGGGAGGCTGTTACTAAATCGGTTGAGACCTACATCTCCAAACTCGTTGCCAACCAGATTATTACTTAGTAGAAACTTAATACAGTTCTCACTATGATAGAGGCTGTAGTCAATTCGACCACTAACTGATATTAGTTCACATCCCAACGATTATGCCGCTTTAACCCCAGCACTGAAGCCCCTAGTGACCATTTCTGACCAAAATGTAACACGTTCTCATGAGCCGCCTAACTCGTTGAAAACTCATGCATCGTCTTCAACAAAACTTTTGGATACGGTGACACTGTCAAACAACGTTAGAAATGAAGCAAAATGTCTTCGTCACTTGTCCCAAGGCCATTAATTATTGTCGCAAATAATACTGTTCTACCATTAAGGCATCTGGGTCGTATCGAAAAATTGAATTCTGGTCCTGATCGTGTTTTTCATGTAGTAACCATTGAAACCCAGCATGGGTCAATTCAACTAGCTGTAATAAAAAGATGTCATCTTAGGTTTATTTAGTAGATTAATTTAAAACACGTCGTATTTTGATGGACGGTAATACTAGATTTATAAATTTAATATATTTTAATGTTCGTTATAATTACAATTCAAGACGGTAAATACACAGGTACGTTTCCTACCTGCTGTACCTACAATTTCTTTGAATGTGTAGCCTTAAAATCCTCCGCTAAGATTTTCAAATGTCTTATTTTTTAACAGTTTTGCTTAAGACTTCGTACGTTTCGCGTTGATTTCAAGACGACGTACTTGGTGCAAGTGAATCCATTACAGTTTTTTTCAATTCTGAAGTCGTTGCTTTGTTAACATGCGTTTTTGATAGAGTCTAGTAAATTGTTTATGCTGCATTTATTTTGTCGTCTAATTAACACTAGTACTCCGCGCACATGCTTCTTCATAGCTTATGCGGAAAGTTTTTAACTTCTGTTTAATTCTAATATCCGTCATAGGCCAGCAACACTTCACATATGACGTTTTCACTAAACATGGTCGAGATTGCACCTTTTGAAAACTTGTTTACTCGGGATACTTGATTTCTCTTTTAAAAATTTACTCTGAGATAACTGTGTCTTGGGATAAAAATTCTTCATCGTGCAAAAGATGTTTTTCTGTCACATCCTTAGTAGCATTATATATTTCTGTTTGCAATGTTCTACTCGGTGATCCACAATTTAATCTTTATTGGTCCGTATTATTCCATCTCCTATTCCTTCATGATAACTTGTTGGGCGTCGTCTACGTTTTCTTGTAACATCTGGCGTTCATACTATTTATTTCGATAGTTTTTCCTAATTCATAGTTCAACATGACCATACCATTTTAATTGTTTGGTCCTTCGGTCGTCTACTATTATACGAGATATAACCATTATATCGCGTATTCACCAATTACAACCTGCCTTTCCGTGGTTTTACCACAATTTTTCTCCAGAAGCCCTTTTCAGTGATGTAGAAATAACTTTTTTAGTTCTTTCCTTTATCTGCTAGACTTTGCAGCTCCATATCACTATGTTTTTGACGATTGTATCGTATATCATGTATTAGCATTTTACTGCAATGACAAGAATGGCCGACTATCCAATAGCCTTACAGCTTAATGAACAAGATAATAGCAAAAGAAGGTTTCCCCTAAAACTCAATATCGATAAAACTAAGATAATGGCTACTAGTAGAACAACAGAAGAAAAGTTATTTACGGCTCCTAATAAGCCCAGAAAGAGAAGGAGAACAGCTTACCCCGGCAATATCTTTCGCAATATTAATTATCAGTTCCTATAACCTATAATGGAAGACAAAATATTAGTAAAACGTGGCATAGCAAAAAGAAATATCCATGGTCTTTCTAACACGCTTGCTTCTACTGCCCTTGAATCATAGGCAACGGCAACAACTCTAACACATAATAAATAATAACCATAACTTAAGGGTGGCGGCGTTTTGAAGACCAAAAGATTACATTAGAATAACATTATACATTTAAATAGCTTGTTTGGAGATTTGTACATAATCTCGGGTGTAGATATGGAACCGTTACTCAATTCAATAATTTTATACAAATCGTAAAAGCCACTTGCAGGGACAGAACCAGCTCCAGCCAAAATACCACAGGGAGCGTCACTATCATAAGTTTATGAAGTTCCAGAACATCGGAAAGAGGCTCAAACAATATCAGCACACCACCAGCAAAAAATATATTCCAGATCCTTTCCAATAATACTTGAAATGAAACAGCGCAGATGTGACACATTCTCGTAGTTTTGGTAATTTATTCAGAAAGTTTTTTGTATTTTACCCGATGGGAATTTGAAATTGAGGGCCCCCGAAGCGCGCCACCGCGCCGCAGTCGTCTGGAGATTTTTAATATGATGATATGAATTCGTCACACATCACTTGCAAACCAGCGAAATTCTCCATAAAGCAGCACTTGGGGCTATTTTCTCCCTTCAGCTTAAATATATCCGGAAATCCGTTGTAGTAGCAACACAACTTCTGTTTGATGTAGGGGGGCTGCCGTCGAGGTTAACTGCGAAAACTGATATCTAATTTAAAAGTGAAAGGTTATCCAAGTTTTATTTACTCGCGCGCTCACCCCTGAAAAAGTTTCAGAATTTAAGCGTCGCTAAGAAATATATACCTCGTCTCCATTCCATGCAGAACAAAGAAAAAGTGGAACATATTATCGCCTTCATTATAAATTTTGAGACAATGACTAAAATACTGATTCTAAAGCGTTATATTTGCAATAATTTCATTTAGAACTATAAGAAATCGTGAATCGATAATTACATTATGCGTATTTATGGTATACGTGTAGCACACGCGTGCCACACAAAATTGTATCCAACAACTCAATAAATATCTAAAAAACATAAATTTTGTATTGGCAGCCTTGAAAAGCCATAGTGACAAATTGGAAAGTACCGAGAGATCAAATACGTTTATAATTAGTTATGGTTCGTGTCATACGTCTGACGGTATTGAGGTTGTTACGAGTCAAAAGTCTATAAGTATTTACGTATTTAATTGCCATATTCTTGATAAATCTAAATTTTACCTGCAATAGGATTAAACGATCAGTCAGGTTTCTGTTTCAATGTATTATTTCTAAATGGTTTTACGTTATGTTATGCCTCACCCCACGCAACGAGTTGCCTTGGTTGCTTAACCTGAATTCTTCAAGGTTTTCAAAATTTTGGTCAAGGCCCTTATCTTTTTCGATCATTTGCCAATTTGTTCTTAATTAGGAAGGATGGCAAAGTGAACTAAATTTGTGAAGTCAAATGTTAAATTTCATTTTGAGATTTTCGTCGTCATTCTAAATTGAGGACTTACTTTGGTGTTGCGATGTCTTTCGTGAGGAATTCTTAGAGTTCCTGCAAAAAATGTTTTTCGTAAATTCTCAAAATTACACCTGTTTCTGGATTTGTACCTAAAAGAGTACATGCCACGATTTTGGCAAAACGGAGCAGAAGATCTTAATGGTAGGCCTGGCTTCCTTTTGAATTATTTGTTGCGATTCTATTGTGCTCCAGCTCTTTCCCCATCCAGTTATTAGGGAATATATTGTGATCAGGATTGCATTGAACTAACCTATTTCGTGTGTTCTGGAATTGGGTCACGTTATTGCTGCGACCTTGACAACCTGTAATTATGGAATTATTTTTAATGTGTTTGTGTTTTCGTGTTAGTTTGAATGTATTCGTGAAATGCCAGACTGGCTTCTTGACTACATAAATGCAGTATAATACAGAACTTACTTGAGTAGGGCAGTTCAGTTTGCAGTTATATATAAATTATTTGACGCACTCGAGTCACTGTTTACCTTGAATAATTCTGTTGCAATATCAAGGTTAGTTTGAATTGGAATTTTTGGATGTTTCACGCACAATCCAAGTTACTATTGCTTTTAATTTTAATTTGTGAAGCAATTTTGCATACACGTTAGCATTTAAAAATTTGAGTATTCACTACATGTTAGTGGACGATCATTCGGATGAATTAAACTTAATTGCTTCTCGAATTGCAAGATGTTGCGTTAATAATTCTTCTTAAACTCATGATTATTATTAATTATCTACTAAGCATATTTCGGGTTATATTAATGCCCTGCCCTAAACCAAGATCTTGGAAAACCATTCTGTTAATTATTATGAATATCTAATTGTTCTTGTATATGTGGATTTAGGGTCAAATTCATGCACTTTCACCAAGTAACCTGACGGTAATGCTAATTGCTAATTTAACAGTCAATTTGTATTGGTGACTTTTAAAACAACTCTTACTACTGTACTATTTTTCCCGTGATATTAGATCTTGATTGTCGTGTTTTATTTTGTTTTGTATATGTACTGCCGAATGATTTTGACTGCCCTGATTTTTATACCTGCAGATTTTATTTATGCCCTTGCCCTCCTTTCTCTTTTTCGGGAATTGATTAGTAGCTGCTCTCGATGTATACATTTTTTTATTAGCAGAGTGCTAGATTAACTGCTACGAGGCGCCCATATTTTTTACAACTTAGGATTAGAGTCTTTTGTTTAACCTACGACCAGCTTACGATCAGAGTGACGTAATAAAGTGTATTGCTAGTCTATACCAAATTTGAGGTTAGTAGATTAGGTTTTGTTTGTTATTTGACACAGACTGACGCACAACTTAACCTACAACTCTTACGTAACTTAGCTTGACAGTTCTACCAACAATGCAATAGTGAGTGACCTAGTTTATATCTCACTAGGGGGTTATGGTTTAACTCCGTAGTGAGTCATGGGTCACTTTAGAGGTCTAAAATCGATCTAGTAATAGCTTTATAACTAGGAGGTTTTGGATAAAGAAAATTATATACCATAGAAGTGCCGATTCAGGGTGGCAAACCAAATTTTTAATTTTAGTACAGTGTAAGTGACTTACAACTCCAAACAGCTCAAAATAATTGAAAAAGCTTCGGTCTAAACCCTGTCAGGTTTTTGAAACTTTTCACGCTGCTCGCTACATAATCCGGTTAAATAAACCAACTTTATTCGCCAAATATGCAAACATGCATGTGAAACAGATTTATTTCGACCGGAAAGTGTTAATGAAACGCTAATTCGAAATTATGCATTCATAGGGAAACTAAAACTCAAGCAAAGTTTTAATCGAGCATTGCGGAAATCTAGTTTATGGATTGTTGCCTCCGAGCTGTCGATGTCGGTCAACTGAAACAACCAAAGTGCACGATGCTTAAATTGCCTACATAAAACTACCGGGTGTCTTAAAAAGAATTACATCTAGTAGATTTTGAATTTTGCTTTCATGTACATTTTTATGTGCCCTTAGATTGTTATTGGTATTGCATTATGGGATATTCAAAGCATACTAGATGTAATTCATTTTAAGATACCCGGTATTATGTATGTAAAAATTTTAATTGACTCAATAATAATTAAAAATATGTAGCTGCTGGAATAAAAGTTGGTCTTTTATTAGTTAATGCTGCATTAACTCTAGAGTTAAATAAAAATAATTTGTTCTAATTATTTTGTTTCTAAGAAATGGCTGTGGTTGAAAGTTTGTCACTTGACGAAGAGATGGAGTTGAGGTGAATCAAATGTGGTAGTTACCTGTGATGGGTTGAGGTTGCAATACTACGTATAACCAAAAATTAGTCAAGACTCAGCAATATGAAAGCAAAGAACGATTAAAATTCCTAAAAGCAAATAATGTCTCTCACTGTGTCAAATAAACACACAGTCCACAGAATGCACTATGGAGCATTATGAGTTTTCTCTACCACCAAATTAAAGCAAAAGTTGTTTCACCACCATGACAATGTTCCTAAACACAGATCCGCAATTGGTCCAGAATTTAAGGATTTGCGATTTAACTTATGGTAGCAGCGCTTCAAGTCAAGCCAAGCCAAATTTCTGCATCCTCGTTATTGTTTTCGATGTTAATATTCCTTTATGTACATTTTGGACACTTATGGTTGGTTCTGATATTCCATTTAGCCATCGCTGATGCTCAAATTCCTCCGCTCTCACTGCCACTGGGTCACGGTACTATTTTCAAATAAGTTACGAAGCAATAAAACACCGTAGTCTTCTCCACGTACATTTATTTAAATTGGCGACATGTTTCAAAACCAAACTGGGTTCATCTTCAGGCCAAAATGATCGTTGGTAATAAAAACCACGTGTACATTTGTAGGTTAAGTTGAGGTTAAGTTAAACGTTGAAGACTAGGTAGCAATAAAATTTACAAAACACACCACATTGGAGAAGAAAAAATGTCATTCTTACAACTGACGTCCTCAATGTCAGTTTGTACTTGACTTGCTTAATTCTAATATTTTTAAATTGCGATGTATTAACCAGTATAATGATCTTAAACGTATTTTATTGGTTAATTAAATTTCTTCTTCTTCACTGTGGTGTATTTTGTAAATTTCATTGCTACATCGTCTTCAACGTTTAACTTAACCTCAACTTAACCTACAAATGAACATGTGGTTTTTTATTACCAACGATCATTTTGGTCTGAAGATGAAACTAGTCTGGTTTTGAAATACTTCGCCAATTTAAATAAATGTACGTGTTTTATTGCTTCTTATCAAGCCACCTCCACTATTAGCGTGATGGATCACCTTCCTGTCAAATGAGTTCTTTAACGGTCTTCAAAACCAGTAAGATAGTTTTTCTACCTCTTGATATATAAACTCTTATTGTTGCCTTTATTACATTACACGAATCTCTCACCGTTTTGCAAAATTTAGTCGGTCTTATCATTTTCTCATGAAATTAGTCCGATTAACTTACTTGAAACTACAGCGCCTTCTAAACAGAACTTTTTTCGGATACGCGACTAGCTTCAGTTGAAGCGAGTTTTTGCTGTAGTACCTATTAGATCTAGTACATCATTCTTACAGATATTTTGCAGCTGCTTACTGACCAATACTAAGCCTACAACAGTCTACATGTTCATTTTTTAACATCCCCACTGCAGGAACGTCGACTTCTCTTTGAGGTGGTTTGCTGCATTAAGACCTCACGGTTTTCAAAAATGGACAGCGTAATTGCAGTAAGGGCAATTTCAGTTGGTATAGTTTGAACCTACATTCTCTGGTCCTGAACCAGAAGTTCTTACCTTTGAGCAAGCTCCACTGCCGTTGTGCAGTCTCAGTGTTAGTAGCAATATGAATGCACGGACACCTCAGTGAAGGAGGAAGGGTGCTTCTATACGTGTGTTTGCTCATTGCATGTAAAAATAGAGTTGTACCACAAGGATACATAACAAATTTGGAAGAAACCGTTACAGGCCACCTGCTGTTCAAGCATGAAGATGTGGGAAATAACACAGGATAAGGGTTTTCCCTCCTATGAGAAAGCTGACTAACTCAAGTAACGACTTATCCGAACACTGAAATGTTTTTGCTTTATCCTAAAATTCGCGCATCTGCTTTTAGTTTTATTTAATTTAATTTATTTAATTCGCACTCAGCCAACAGCCGTTAGGCCAATTATAGGCGTCGCTGTGCAGTTATGAGGACTTCCAACAGACTTGTCACAAATGAAGGGTAAACCCCTCTACAGCCTACCAAATGACGCGAAACTAATTCACAACACAATTATATATTTTATTTTTGGTACTCAGCCAACAGCCGTTAGTCCAATTATAGGCGTCGCTGTACATTTTTTTGGGGACTTCCAACCCCACTAACGACTGTCATGATGTTGTATGACCGCCGGGACCAACTTTTTTCCGTGATAGCCGTACCACGAGGCGCCGAGAGATGCAGCCGTGGAACTCCCATCCAAATTCTGACCAGAGACAGCGTTGCTTAACTCTGCTGATCGAACGTGGACGCTTATTCAAGCTACACCACTCGGGACCCCTTTATAATCAGAAAGAAGGTACAATAATAGAAAACGACTAGATTGACCAGAATACAGTTACCCTATTTATAGCAATAAAAAATTCTTAATTACCTATCGAGAATCAATCTACGTTGGCAAACTTTAGCGGCCCCAAGAAGACTCGGAAATGCGCTGAAGGCGCCTTCAGTAAACGCAACCAAAGAAAGGCATAATTACGTATCGTGGTGCAATCCACAACCAACGAAACATTTTTGCGACTTCAAGTAGACCTGAAAATATGCTGGAAACGCCTTAACAAAGTAGAACTATAAAAAACGGCTTAAATTATCGTTTGTGGAAGACCACTGAATTTTTAATTACATTACAATTACTCAAAAGTCGAACAGTTAATGTTTACGGCTTACAAAGCTTCAATATAGCCTCACTACAGAAGTCAAATAACACAAGTGCGTAATAACTGAGAGCAGGTAGATCCCCGAGTTCCAAACAGCTTAAGTGTTGCAGGCCCGCTATGAGTGCGAGTAAGAGGGAGAGTCGTTCAAATCACGACGTTGCAAGCAGTCTAAAAAGGATTGGAATAAGAACGTTTCACGGCATTAGATCTCTATTATACGACGGTAAATTCAAGAAAATATTCCAATCAACCCATGATAAGGACCGTCAAGACTCGATATTATGTATATTAAACCTTGGCTATTATATTCGACCGACGTTGATATCCTGAGGGGATTGCTTGATACTTTCCATCTTTCAACAGATATAGTGTTTTTGCATTTGGGCATTCAAAATATATACCCCTAGCTCACATACGTTCAGATGGCGACTGCCTAATCCGCATCTCAAAAAGTGCCCTTACCGTACCTGCCCCATCGCTATCGCATTCGATATTGCAAACTCGCTGGGCCGATGCATTGGATTTGCATTTGGGGGCTCGGAACACACTACCTAGCCCGCATCCCAAAAAATTCCCTTGCCGTACCCACTCCATAGCGACATGACAAAGAAAGCTGACAAAAGAAAACATCTCGTGGTCGCATGCGAGACTACAAATTGGCGGCTCTAAGTGCGAGAGAAGAACGGTCGTTCAGACTATGAAGGTGTGAGCAGGCTAGAACAGGGTTGCTATAAGAACATTTTACGGGGTAAGAGACCAATTATCCGAAGGTAAATCCAAGAAGAAAGTCCAGTCACCTCAATGATAAGTGACGTCAAGGCACTCGAAATCGTGTACATTCAATCCGACTGAACTCGACATACCAGAAGTATTGGCCGGTACTTTTTAGTAGTTAACACGTCAAATACTCAAATCGTCGAAACACACACACACCTTACTCATATACGTTCGGCTGACGGCTGCTTAGCCCGCATTTTGGGAAATGTTCTCGCGGTAGCTACCCAGTCGCACCTATGCCTGAGAAAATTAACAACGTAAAACCTTTGGAGGTCGCATTAGAAAGCACATAATTAATATACTCTAACAATCTACTACGTAATCTGTCCTTATTGAAGGTTGCTCCTCTTCCAATAATTGCTAAAGTCGTCGATATCATTAATTTTTCTTGGCAGTTTAGCTCCATGTTGCTAGCTACCGTCAAGTTTGATCTACATCTTGCTCTTCGCAGTTCTATAAAAATTGTTCTTTCATTCTTATTATATGTACCATCAGATACCATATTCATCTCCAGACCGACCGATTTCCGTGCAATAAAGGAACAAGACCACGGACAAAGCAAATTAGAAGCCGTTTATCAATTAAATCTTTTTTATGCTCTTACACTTTCACATTAAATGTATAAGACATGTTTAGACAAGTTCTTTGCCGTTGCTGTAGAGAGACACTTGCCATCGGACCCATTTTAAACTGGTAGATATTAGTACGCAACTTCCAACGGAACCTGGCCGTCCACATCCAGCTTTATTTACCAGCAACCCTATCAGTTTATCGGCGGTTCGATTATTTCTGACAGTTAGCGCTGTCCCAATGTCAACCTAACAACAGAGCTGCTGTAATGAATTCATAGCGTTCAGAGGGGAAACAATATACTTGGCATGCGCTCCTACCGCCCATATGATGATAAGATATGCAAGTATTGTTCAACCCAACTTCTTTGGTTTCTAGTAAGTCACAAAATGATTTGTCTATCTTTTTGGTCAGCACGTGCCATACCGAATCCTTGGGAGGCGCTGGGAAGACCTGGAAGTAGTTTGTTACATTATAAAAGTGTTCAACATTGTTGCTTCAAGAATAGTCGCTGCTTGGTTTTATAAAACCACCAAATATCAACAACTTACGTCATATGTTCTCAAATTACTTAAATGTAGGTACTCCTTGTCATTCCAACTATCTTTCACATTTATGGGCAATCGTGCGAAATAATGGTGGGCAAGTTGAACTTCCTCAAAAACCTATAGTGGAAAATTGTTAAGATAGAGTTACTAAGCCAGACACCTGCTAGGAACTTACCTGAACAATCCCGATGTCAAAATCGGGGGTGTAGACATTCGTTAACGAGTAGCACCTTGGATGATGAATTAACCGTTGAACACGATGACTAACTGCTTTCGTATTCTTATTCCCGCTTTGTTTATTAAAAACTCCATACGTCACTGTAAAGTCTTCCGGTATATACGTCATATTGGTACTGCAAAAAAGAAAGAAGAATTATCGGAGGATGTTCGGTCTAAACGCCAATCTGCGACTAATAAGGCACCAAATGATACTCGATCCGAAACAGGAAGGCTACTCGAAGGCTGCTTGGAAGAGGCTGTTCGTTATTACTGTATTAGAAGATAAAAAAAATGATGCAAACAAGCGAAGAAGCTAGACGTGTTAACCAGATCTTCTTGCCGTCAAAATTAAGACCGTCGGCAGCCAATAGACGATTAATTAGAATTCGCCTCTCTCATTTAATAAATATTTGAATAAGTAGCCCAACTTTCATGGCCAGGTTCTGACACTTCTGCCCTGCGGGCAACCCTCTTTGTGGGTCAGCCGTGCCCCAAGCCAATCAAGCTTTTCGGCCGTGCAAGCGGCCTAGACGTGGGCCAGCTTGATTCCCAGTTCTGGTGATAGCCCCTCCTGCAGCACAAAGTAAACCTTTGGGAGCTGGAGCTCTCTGAACTGTATTACTTCAAGCTGCAGACCCGTTTTTGCTCCATGTCAGTAATGTTTCTATTGAATTACCATATGATTACCTTCTGTGTTTTACACCTCTCTAGATACACTTTGCACATTTTTTACCTCCCTTCCTCGTGGCTAGAGCTTTTTATATTGCTTGTATTTAGAATTAAACTTGATACTGCCTTTATACGTGAGTGTCACTGAAGTATTCGCCTCAAGGACCCAAATTTAGCTTTTTGTCAGTAGGGAGGGCATCTTTAATACTCAAGATGAATTGTGAACAGCCTAGAAGAATTCAAATATCCAATCCTCTAAGCCGTAACGTTACCGTTACGGCTTTTATCCTACTAGTAATCAGTTGAAAACCTATCAGCTTCGGCTTTTCGTAGGATATTTGACCTGCAGTATTGTGTGTTCGGTGTAATTTTCATGTGTACTCTGTACAACCGTTTCCAAATGAATTTATGAGAAAATTATACAAGTCCACCCAGCTGCTCGATCTCAACTCCATTTCGACACCGTAATCGTCTCTCTTTGCATTGGGAGACCCCCACAAGAGGTGGTGGGCGAGAATATATAATTTGGTGGCGCTTGGAAAATTATGATTACAAATCTTCTACATCCCTCCAGAATTGGTGTGTGCACTTTTGGGTTAATTACTCGTCATAAAAGATATTTAAAGTGTAATAACCAAGGAAACGGAATTCTCCACCCAAAGGAAATTAAAACAAAATAGAACACTCACTCTCTCATGCAATAGTCACATGCCGTAAGCGCAAAGGTTTTCGACACTATTACACAAGAGCATAGTGGAACTTCCATTTTGAATAGAGAACACTGAAATACGTCTTCCAATTAACAATAAATAATCTAAAAGTTGAATTAACTTTACCAGGTATTTGTCTGCTTCCACCTCTTTAGGTGGATCTACGACGTGCGGCACTTTGGGATCCCATGGAGGGTCTACAAACGCCTGTGTTATATAACATCTCTAAGAAATTTATGTTTACCATACCAATATTTTTTAATTTATGTGCAAGCCCTGAAGTTCGCTGTTGATGTTGTAGTAGACCAGAAGGTGGACCTAGATCGAAATAATGAAAAAGAGGAGGAGATCCCCGAGCAGATGGTGGTAAAGGTAGCGGGTTATTCTGTGGATGAGGGAGTAGGAAGGAAGGTGCGAGAGGGGCGGATGGAGCAGATGGTGATAAAGGTTGTTGGTTTTCCTGTAGATGGGGAAGTACGAAAGCAGATGTCAGAGGAGCAGTTGGTACTGAAAGTGATGGAATAAATTCCACAGGTTTTTCAGCAAATTCTGCAGGTGGTAAACCAACTGGTAAAGCAGATGGTGAATGAAGCGGTGGAAAGGAAGATAGATTAGAGCCTTTACGTGGTAGAGGAGATAGTTCCGGTCGTGGTGAAGAAAGAGATTCCGATGGAACTGGATGATTCTCTTGACGAATTCGGTCTCCGCATGTCAACTGCTTAACAAATCCTAAAAAGTAGTTTTTTAGAAAGCACGCTAGTTTTGGACTACTACAAGATAGTCTTAATAATACATCTATTAGACTTATCCATACAAATTGTAGTTGGTGCAATTTAAAAAAGTTACAAATTGTTAGAGAATATAAGAATAATCACCATTGCTACAACTTCATGCCTTTATTCAATGTACTTACCACACAGTAAAATATAGATGAAAAACCGAGACATTAAAATATGACAAACTCTACAATAACTAACTGGCATAAGACTGAGCAAACACAATTAGTTAAATTTTAATTGTACATAAAGCAGTTATTAAGTTTATCATAAAAAAATATAGCTTTCGAACACCTAACTGCAATACATATTTAAATTTGTTGGTTACATTTATTTACTTCCACAATAAACAAGATACAGAACATATACAAAAAGTTCGTCTTTAAACCGACTGTTTTCCGTTACTAGACAAATACACCATTTCTTTGATCCAATAAACATGTTTCGTTATGCTTACGCAAGTGCCAACAGAACGCTGACGCCCGCAATCAACTTTATTTGCTAGTAGACCTACGAGTGTTTCTTTGTTATTTATTCTTACTGCAAGGCCCGATCCACAGTCAGCCTGAAATGAAGATGATAAACGGAAACGGCCAATCTTGAAAAAACATACTTACCTTGCAGTAGTTTTTACCAGCACTATGGTAGTAAGGAATGCAAATATCACCGAAATTAACTAGATTGTCTCCTAACAGCTTTCGGCAAAAATATGCACCTATTCTTTTTGTTAAAATAAGCCAAGGAACGACTCCATTATTCTGGAAAAGTAAATTCATAACCTAATTAATTGCCGTATTGAAAAATTTACCGAGTCAGGCTTTGCGTTAGATAGAAAGATATAGTCGCTGTAATCCCACACAAAATTATTATCCTTGGGTAACTGCCCAAAATATTTTCGCAGCAGCTGTATTTTGCTGGAAGTCTAGAAGATCAGTAATAGATTTTTGAAAGTGCTAGCTATATATAGAAGTTATTACTTGTATAATCCCTACGTCATTATGCTGGTCATATTCATCGAGAGTGTTCTTATCATTTGTATCACAAATAAATTGTCGAATAGAGCTATTTTTGATTCCTATAGCTACATCAGCGCCATCTTTATAATATCCATATTTAAGAGTGAAGTGTTCTGATGAGTATTGCTCGCCTCCGCTACAAAATGTACAGAACTTAGACTAAAGTAAATTAATATACATAAATAGTTGTGCCATTTATATTTATTATAATTACTTTAAAAATTTACACATTAGACATTAGACTATTAACGAATATGTGGTAGTATCACTACTTATAACTCCTTCGAAAAATTGTAGTAGAATAAAGAAATTCTTTAATGGAAACGGCGAATAAAGTAAGACATGTAAACAAATCCCGAAGGTTCTGGTTAGAGAATATAGTCAAAGTGGTGGAAAAATATGAATTTATAGATTAATATACCGGCGAGGGGTACATCTGAGGGTATCATAAATTGTCGTCCCCAAAGTAATCAAATCCATATTCTCTATAGCACTTCATTTTTGTAATGCTCTAATGCTTCTTACATATTATTTCGTTTCCAATGTTTCTTTCGATGTCACACTCTGTCACGATATTTCAAATTTGTAGAACAGCCGCTGAGTAGTTTGTCGTTTAGTTACATTGAGGTGGAATTTACCGCTGTCCGCTGCGTATCACTTAAGTAGAGACGACGCCATTGCAGTTAAGTGAGGACTAAGCTCTCGAAGCTCGAATAAGACATACTTACCGTTTCGAAGTAGAATGTATCGTAAATAAACTCGAATACATGGAGAATTTTTATCACTTATTAAAGGTGCTATCCACTACGGTTGCATGCCGGATTGACGATTTATTCCCTTACGTAACTTAAAATATCGGGGTGTTGCTTTTTGCCATCGCATGTGCTGCGTCAATTGTCGCCCTATTCTTGCATTTCTTATTCATTTGAAGCCTCGCACACGAGTGTGTAGCCAATTCATCGTCACTCAGCCATCTCTCGAACACGACGTGGATTTATTCTCCAACGAGGGCTCAACTCCATCGCCTTTCCCAAGTGCTATTAAAAACGCATCCCAGTTACGGGCGCCATCACCGAGTCCCAATGCACTTCAAAATGTTAATGAGGTAGACCTTGAATGTTAACTGCATGTAGCGACAGCACGTCGAAGTGCATAAAATTATCGGAAACTAAACCGTTTATTACAAACCTCTGAGTTTAGGCAAGTTTTCTCTGTAACGTTAGATTATAACTGAATTAGAAACACCTTTAGTACCCTTGTTCGTTAAACAGTTAAAACTGCGGTTGATAGAATATAATCGTTTTGCCTTTTGTTACTTGCAGAAAACTTCACAGGTATTCAGCGAGGGCAAGTAGTTGCAGGGTGGTTGAATTTTTGTAGGTTTTCAGATCGTATAAAGATTGCTGGTGTCGTAATTATCTATGCACGTTTTGTAAATATACACTTAATCCTAATACTATTTGTAAACTAAACAATAGTGTAGAGATACTTTTACGTAAATTGCAAGGTATTAAAATCTTACCTTTGCAGGCACTTACTACAAACAGAAAGGGCATAGTACTCAGCTATAATAGCACAAGAACAGACATACTTTTCCAATCTGACCAGAAAACACTGTAATATATACTTTGTAAGCAACATCGAATGTCAACTATATTATTAAACATGTTAAATAAAACCAACGGAATACTTATTCGGTTCCACATCATCTTTTGGGTTTAAGACGAACGGCACATTTGCATTCCATGGTATGCTCCTAGAAGTTTGATGTTGTACTGGCGGTGGTAGAGACCCACCAATCCACGGTGGAGGAGTAAAATCGCGTATTGGACCAGGCGTTGTTTGAGAAATTGGTGGAGGAGGTGGTGGCGGCGGAGGAGGTGGTGGCGGCGGAGGAGGTGGTGGCGGAGGAGGCGGTAAAGGAGGTGGTGGAGGAGGCGGCGGTGGAGGGGGAGGCGGAGGTGTAGGACGCGGTGGAGGACGGAGCGGTGGTGGTGGCGGTGGTGGAGGCGGTGGTGGAGGCGGTGGTGGAGGTGGTGGTGGAGGTGGTGGTGGTGGGGGTGGCGGTGGAGGTGGTGGTGGAGGTGGTGGTGGTGGTGGAGGTGGAGGTAGCACTAATGGTGGTGGTTGTGGTGTTGGCGGCGTTGGTGGTGGAGGAGGAGGAGGCGGCGGCGGAGGCGGCGGAGGAGGTGGCGGAGGAGGTGGAGGCGGCGGAGGAGGTGGAGGCGGCGGCGGAGGAGGTGGTGGTGGTGGTGGAGGTGGAGGTAGCAGTAAAGGTGGTGGTGGTGGCGTTGGCGGCGTTGGTGGCGGAGGAGGAGGAGGCGGCGGCGGAGGTGGTGGAGGAGGTGGAGGCGGCGGAGGAGGAGGAGGTGGAGGTGGGGGTGGTGGCGGCGGAGGCGGCGGTGGTAGAGGTGCAGGCGCGGCAAATAGTGCAAAAGGCGGCAATGTATGAAATCGCCGAGAAGACGAGTAAGACACTGATGGTTGAACCAGGGGCGGATTTAAAAGCAGTAGTGAAGAGGGGGGAGGTTGAGGTGGCGGCGGTGTTGGTAGCGGTAATAAGGGAGGTGGTAGGCGAAGATTCGCTGAAAGAAAAGCCATTGTAAGTGGTAACAGAGGCGGTAATGTTAAATAGGTTGATACTAGCGTTTGAGGTGGTAGGAAAGAAGGTTGTAGAAACTGTCGTGGAAAAGACACTAGTGGGTTTGTTAATGCTGTAGACTGTGTTAATAGTGGGGATGCAAATGGCATTGTGCACGTTGGACAGGATGGTAGTAATAGACGACGATATAAAGGCGGTGGTGGTGTAAAAAAATTATGCATAAATATGTTCAAGCGAGGAGTAAATTCGAGGTAGGATTTTACATGTCGAATCAATAAGAAAACCTGAAAAATACTTAATAGAGTAATATAATGTCATTAGGCTACAATCTTATTGTCGATTGTTTTAAATATACTCCTTTAAAACAATAGTAATTTAAGATACAAATGCGTAAAGTTATTCTTTAGGCACGAGTGGGGTAGAGTTAAAACGCGAGTGACTAAAAATGTTTTACGCATGTGTATCGTACAATATTTTATCTACGATAGAATCTAGAAAACACGGTAAATATGAAAAAAAATTAAATGTAAATTAGGATTACCAGCAACCGGTCGTAATTTCGGGTGTTTTAAACATTTTAAAACACGTTGCTACTCACAACGTGCCTAATGAAATCTTTTAAATACGTTACTACTGACGACGTAAACGTAAACAATTTTGCACACTGTCGTAGATAAAATATGTTTTCGTAGAGTTCGGGTTCAGAAAGTTCAAGTAGGATACAATCAACTAATAACTGTAGTAACTATTAATTCACGCTTTCTCTCTGCCAATCACAGCCAACCACCGTCCACTATTGATAAATATTAAATTCCATTTATTAAGGCAAATTAAAAAAACTCAGAGCTCAATTTTTATTAGAAATAAATAGTGGTCCCGGTGTTACTTATTTTCAAAAAATTGGGAGCCTCGTTTTATAATAGGCACTCTGTGTAGAAAGTGTAATTTTTTTAATTATAATCAAAGGGATTCTTCAAACTATGGAGAAAAGTTAAATGAAACCAAAAGGATTAATAAATACCATTTAAAATTACTTCTGTTTTTCATAAGTAGATTATTTTTGCGGTTGTATCACTACTCATCTACATTGCACTCATCCTAATCTTATCGAAGCGCAATGAACATTCGTGATAACACCGCAAACATAGTCGACATAACTTTGACTACTCATGGTATTATAAGTGACTGTTTTTTATGTTTTTCGATTACGATGCTAATAAAGTAGTAAATCACTAGGGATCTTTATTTTCGCTAACTAGATATGGATCGCTTCTCAACCCACAATGGATCAGCACAGAAGGTAATGTCCAAAACCTTCAATTAATGAGCCAAAACCGTAATGAAAGACCCTCAGTGCCCAGCACCTCTACAGGCGGCAGGAAAGATAGCTGTCGGTAGATAAGTAGTGGAGAGATGCTAAGAATACTTGCGTAAAACTAGACTGCCAAAATAAAGAAATATTTAGTATCGGAACATATAATAAACCGAGCAAACACAACTGAATATAGAAATTGATTTATTATCTGAATGTAATTTTTTGGCAGTGGTCTATTATATGTTTTATCGGACTTTTTCCACTGTCTAGAGTGTATATCACACAACGTTTCGGGAGTTTTGATCTGCTTCCGTCTTCAGGTGTTCCTAGTTAGTTCTGAGAACTGATATTGTATAGTCCTGGAAATACACCAAGTCAAAATTCCTTCTCTTTTTATTTATAGTAAACTGGACGAGAAAGAAAATTACTAGAAAAATGAACGTCGTAACTAAATTTTAATTATTGAAACGTCACGTGTCATTAAGCATTGACAAATTATTAGATCAAATTTATCCCTTGCTTTTTTAAATTTCTTCCAACATGAAACGTTTTAGTGACCAATCTAAAAACTTAATTTTGAATGTAGTCTCTTACTTTGAGAGACATAATAATTATTGTCAAGCTCAAGAAAAAAATAGCATGAAAATAGCAGCCGAAGCATTGAAAATTTCCGAAAGAACTATTTATCGGGTAAAGAATTCATCTACTTATTCAGATGTAGTCTATGCAGAGACAGTTTCGAAAAAAGCCAAAGAGAACAAAACTAAGGTAAATCCCACCATTTTACACTCATTACGAGAAATAATTCACAAGACGTACGTTGAGAAAGAGCACGTAACAATTAAATCGCTCCATCAACGATTTTCCGAAGAATGGCCAGATTTTCCCTGTTCACCAAGATCAGTAAATACATGGATTCATAAAATTTGTTTCAAATTCAAGAGAAGTAGTAACAGGCAGTTTCTAGTAGAACAACCGTCTATTAGTGGCAAGCGTACATCATTCCTCAGACAATATACCAAAGAGAAAAGTTTAAAGAATTTTAAGCAGGTATTTATTGACGAGACTTGGATTTTCAGCAAAGGTGGTAACAGAAGAACTTGGCAAAATGGAACAATGGCTACTGCAAGCAAAAAAACGGGAGACGGAGTTAGATACATTATCGTTAATGCCGGAAATGAGAATGGATTTATCGAAAATGCAAGTTTGATTTTTAAAAGTAAAACCAAGAGTGGTGACTATCACGACAATATTAACGCAAACAATTTTGAGAAGTGGTTTAAAACTCAACTGATACCAAGCTTGAATGAACCATCGCTAATTGTAATGGATAACGCCGGTTATCATTCTAGATGCCAAGAAGAAGTCCCTTGCCAAAGCTGGACAGAAAAGAAAATGATCCAATGGTTACAAATTAAGGGCATTGATTACCCACAGACGGCGATGAAAGATGAAGTATGGGATATAGTAAGTTTGAAATTACCGAAAAAAAATATATCATTTAGACATTCACGCAGCACAACATGGCCACAAGGTTTTGAGATTACCGCCCTATCATTGCCATTATAATGCAATAGAAATGGTGTGGTCAGAGGCTAAACCGATGTATGACGCAGGAATTTTACAAACTAAATCATCCCCAGAGGATGTAGTAAATGTCTGGTCTAAGGCGTTAGATGCTGTTAGTGATGAACATTGGAATAATTATGTTCGACATACAGAAAAAGTAATCTTTTCAGCGTGGGACACCGAAAAATATATAGGTGCTTCCAATATTGAACCCGTTGTAATTACTTTAAGTTCAGAAGACAGCGATACGTCGGACGAAGAGGCAATGAGCATTGATGAAAATGATTTTGATTAAAAAATTTTTCTTTTTTACATAATGAATATTGATTGCTGTTAATAAATGTTTAACTAAAATATAATTCTTAGAAGTTGTATTCCTATCTAACAATTAATGCATCTCCAAAGGCATCACCTGGGGTGCGAATTATTAAATAGTAAATTGATCCAACGTTGAATTGTGAATAATTATTGACACACCCATGTATATTCGTTACCACGATTAACACGATTGTTGTTAAAAACTGAAATAAGAATACACATGCAAAAAGTAACTAAAAAAAACGTTACTCTTTTGTTTTTTGACTTGGTGTATTTCCAGGACTATACGTCTTTATACGTACACTCGTGCCTACCCCGGGATTTGAACCCAGGACCTCTGATCGCTGTGATTACTAGCCTGCTTTTGCTACTAGGCCACCAGATTGGTGCCCTTGAGTACAACATCAGTTTCAGGACTAACTAGGAACACCTGAAGACGGGAGTAGATCAAAACTCCCGAAACGTCCAGTGATATACACCCTAGACAGTGGAAAAAGTCCGATAAAACATATAGACATTTATAAACGAAGTGTGGAGGACGTAGCACCTGATAAATTAAACGAAAAAGCTTTGCAAAAATAAAATATATTTGTTCCCAACTCACCAAAGACACAAAATAAATGACCACGAACAAATACGAAGAATTAAACCTGGATACTACTCACAGACTTCAAAATCTGAGATTTGAAGAACTACCCAACATGACAATGGACGACATCAAATTGGCCATGACAGAAAGAAAATCAAATAAAGTGTCTAGAAAATTCAGTTACTGATATGATAAATAATAGATAAAGGTAGATAAAATCGAGTTCTCTTACTTAATAAATGTCGACAAAAAGGTAAAATACCAAATAAATGGAATAAGGTCCAAATAATTCCGTTGCGTTACAAAGAAAACAACAGAAATTGTGTGCGTGTATCACACCAATTTTTTTTAATATATTTAGTACGTAGAGTATCAAAAGATATTTGACCCAATTTAAACCTAGACTTTCTTACAAGTACTTAGAAACTGTCGAATGGACTCTTACCATACTATTATATTAAAAAATATAGCAAAGGAAGCAACGGCAACGTACTACCTGCATCAAAGGCCAGATTAACACAGTTACAAAAACGTGTACGACAAAGAAACAGTATTTCAACCAAACTGTGTATCCTTGTACTCGAAGATGTTTTAAACAGCTAAGTTGAACAGGCAAAGGAATGCACCAACATAAAATATGTGAATAACCTAAGATACCCTTGTGATGCTATCGTGATAGTCCAAAGTTTCGAAAAACTGAAAAATATCTTAGATGAACCCAATATGTCACAAAATGTATATTTCAAGATGAATTTGAACAAAACAAAAGTAATTCACGGAGAACTACTATACAATAAAATGTTGCTTCAAACGATTTCGGTCGGAACGTGACTCTATCGAAGATGATCTCAACAGTGAAAGAGCAAAAAAAGACTAATGATAGAATTACTGAAAACGTTGAAGCTACAGTCAACGAGGATCGTCGTGCAAAGGTTACCACCATCAGTATGGCATTAGGAATATCCGAACTTAGCGTGATAAACACATTACATAACAGTTTGAACAAAAAGAGGTGCCAGGGAGATGGGTTTCACGACTCCTGACACCTGAACCAAAGTATTGCTTAAACTGCAAATTTCGCAAAGTCTGGAAGCTTTGGAAAAAGCTTCTGCATTTTTAGCATAAATTGTAACAAGTCACAAGACTTGCATACATTTTAGAAACCCAGACGCAAAATTGAAATTCAAGCAATGGATTCACCTTCCAAAGCGTCGTGTTTACACTAATGACAGCTTAAGGGCAGCAGTTGGCCACCTCTTTTCGAAGCAAGAGACACGGGTATGAACTCGCTAAGAAAGAAATAGCACAAGAGCACTGATGTGGGGAGAAACTATATTGAAAACTAACATTTTCAAAAATTCGTTTACCTCTTGCTTCATAACCAAGTAAATTTCTTTTCTAGAGGCCCTAGAATTAAGTTTGCACTCAGGTAATAAAAAAATAACATTATGTAACGAACGACTTCCAAGATAAAACGTTATGTCATTGTTGAGATACACGGACTCAATGTTTCACCAACTTCCATAAGGGGCTTCATTGGTAGTAAAACCACACCAGAGGCGAACAATTTCTACCGATCGCAAATAAAAACGCAATATTTATACGAAAGAGTCGTCGCGGTTGAATGAAGAAGAGTAACTTTCGTTCTAATTGAGGTTCTTTAGGCTGTTTATGAATCGCAACGACTTTGTGGAATAGTTCTGCTAAAGAAGAATGGGAATTCGTAGATAAAAAGAGTTTGATCAAAAAGTAACAATGGCTAATGATGATGCAAGACCTAATCTGAGATAGTTTTTATAGAACATCCAATGAGTCCGGTGTCAACGCTCGTACTGAACGGACGCGATAAGTGACCGCAGTGCTATCGTGACCCCGAAAGTTTTATTGGCAACTTATGTTTATTTGCAACGTGAAGCAAATAAATAAGTCAATACTCAGGAATTAATCAGTTACAAACCAGTCTACCCCTACGGGGGTGGCGCAATGGCAACCACCAAACGAAATAGTGACCATCTTTCACCACCAATCAGTGACCTACAAAAGAAATACTTATGGAATCACGAAACACTACTCGAACAAAATAAATTTTATCTGCCAGAACATATTGATCTCCCCAACACAGAAAGACAAGAAGAAACTAATAACACAACCCCAGGACCCTCCAAAGATGAAACCAAGATAAAAATACCACCAATATTTCTGCATGGACAAGTAAATCACACACAGGTAATTGCGGACCTCAGTAATGTTGTTAAAGATAAATTTATCACTGCCCTCAGCGGAACATTTTTGAAAATCACCCTAAATTCGGAGAATGATTACAGAGCTGTTGCCAAATACTACCTAGATAACAAAATAGCTTTTCATACATATCAAAACCCTAATGAAAGGCCTCTTTCGGTGGTAATTAAAAACGTGCCCCTCTCGCTAAAAGGAGAAGAAATACAACAAGAACTTGCACAGTATAGCCTCCCTATAACTCGGATTACCAGGCTTCTTAATAAAAACAAAGAACCAATACCGGTATGTGCAGTACTTCTTACTGCAAATGAGAAAGCCAAAGAAATTTACAAAATTAATTCCTTATGCCATGCACTTATCACGGTAGAACCCAGAAGAACATCTGGCAACACTCCACAATGTCACAGATGCCAGCGCTATGGCCACACCAAGAATTACTGCCGACTACAACCAAGATGTGTAAAATGCTTAGGTAATCACCATTATTCTGCCTGCGACAAAGATAAAAATGCTGCCGCGATATGTGTCAACTGCGGAGGCAATCACCCGGCCAACTTTCGTGGCTGTTCATACTTTCAAGAATCCAAGTACAACAGAAACAAATCTCATAGTATCAATAATAAAATAATGCGAATGGACGGCAATAGACAAGCACCTCCCGTAAACAACAACACACACTTCCCACCTCTTCCAAAAACGAATTCAAACAATCACAATCAACCATGGAATAACTCAAATCCTGAAACTGGATCACTAATTAACACAATATTAACAACAATCCTCAACTCAATCCAGCCCTACTTAGGGCAAATTAAACAATTCTTATCAACACACTTAATACCATTACTTCTTAATGGATAATAATAATAACAAAACCATTAATCATTTAAAACTCCTAAATTGGAATGCTAATGGCATTAAAGCCCAACGAGCCATATTTTCAGCTTTTCTCACACGACATAATGTTGATATAGCATGCGTCACCGAGACGCACTTAACTATACATGACCGCTTTAAAATTTCGGGATACCACTGCTATCGCACAGACACAAATGCAAAGTACGCATCGGGAGGCGTAGCTATCTTTATTAAACGTAAACTTGACCATCACCAGCTACCACAGTTTAACATTACAAACCTGGAAACCACAGCGATCAATGTCAAAACACAGGAAGGAAACTATGTTAAAATAATTAGTGTGTATCGCCAACCTAATAAGCCTCTTCTCGAAACCGAAATTCATACTATCACTGATTCAAATGAACCGACATTGTTAATTGGTGATCTAAATTCTAAAAATACTATATGGGGATGCAGGAAAAATAATCCATCTGGACTAAGACTACTTACCTACTCAGAAAAGTATACTCTACAAATTCTAGCCCCAGAAGAACCAACCTACATTCCATATCGGGCAGATCATAAACCCGACATACTAGATATAATTGTGCAAAAGAATGTTAGTATGCAGATCTTCCAAAAGGTTTACGCCGAACTTAACTCAGACCATTTACCGGTATTAATCTCATTTATAGCTACACCAAATTTACGTTACCATAGCACCAAGCTAAGAAATAAGACGGTAGACTGGGAATATTTTCGCGAAACAATCGATGCTAAATTAAAATATCCCAACGACTTAAAAACTACAGACGATATTGATGAACTGGCCGATCACGTTAAAACGTGTATAACGGAAAGCATACAAACAGCTACAATTATCAGGAAAAATCCTAGATATACAAATCCGAAAATGCCTCCGCTATATATAATAGACTTGATAAAACGAAAAAGCCAACTTCGTAGGGAATGGCAACGTACCAGAAACAAAGTAACAAAAAACCTACTCAATAACCTAGGTCATCGAATCAAAAAGGAGCTTGAGCAGTACCAAATACAATCATACCAAAAATGCATTAACACTTTTGAACCTGGTGACCCAGGCCTTTGGAAGACTACAAGAAAAATCCTTGGTCAACCAGATGAACTACCATCTATACACACGCGGAATGAAATTCTAAATACAGATGAAGAGAAATGTGAAGCCTTTGCCAATTATTTGGAACACATCTTTACTCCGAACACACAATATCCCTCAGGGTATGCCAATATAATCAACCTACATCTCGAAACACATCTACCAATAGCAGGACATAATATGAAACCAACATCCCCTAAGGAACTTGCTAACATTATAAAAACTCTTCCACATAATAAAGCACCAGGTGAGGATGAGATAACGAACTTTACACTAAAAAATCTCACAAGAAAGGCGTTGGCATACCTATCCACACTCTACAATACATGTTTCAGGGTCGGTTATTTCCCTAGCAAATGGAAGCACGGAATCATAAGGATGTTTCCTAAACCAGGAAAAAATAAAAAAGAGCTGAATGGATATAGACCTATTAGTCTATTAACAACCATCTCAAAGGTGTTTGAAAAAGTAATTAGCAAAAGACTAAACGACGAAATTAACAACCTGGATCTCATCCCCAAATCTCAATGTGGATTTAAACAGGGACACTCCACCTGCCACCAGCTGCAACGCATTGTTGAAATAATAGAGAATGGCTTTGAATACAAGCAATATACAGTCGCAGTATTTATAGATTTAGCTCAGGCCTTCGATAGGGTGTGGATAGAAGGACTCAAATACAAAATATCTCAATTACACTTTCCAGATTATCTAAAAGCAATACTGTTCTCATACCTCGAAAACCGCTCATTTACAGTAAAAATACATACAGCCACATCTTCAACGCGACCAATAAAAGCAGGGGTACCGCAAGGTAGCATACTGGGCCCTACCTTGTTTAATATCTTTTTATATGATATTCCGAATACCAATGCTGACCTAGCACTGTATGCTGATGACACAGTACTATTAACCAAAAATGTAAACTTACCGGAAGCAGTAGCCCAACTACAAAAAGCTGTGGATACAGTAGCTAGATGGTTTAAAAAATGGAGCATGACAGTTAATCATACTAAGTGCGCTACCAAAATCTTTACCCTTAGGCGAATTAATCAGCCTCAATTAGTGCACATTAATAATTATGATATTCCCTGGAATACATCAGATGAACCAGTAAAATACCTAGGCATTTACCTAGATACCCGCCTAACGTGGAAGTATCATGTACAAAAAGCTGAATGAGGGTCACATTAGACTAGTGCAACTCTACCCACTAATTAACAAAAAGTCGTCTCTAAAAGCTGAATGTGCCTTGTTATTATATAAATCGCTGATACGGCCATTGGTCTTATATGGGTGTACAATTTGGGGTAACACATCACAAGCCAACCTAAACAGAATTCAAGTGCTACAAAATAAAGTACTCCGCACGGCAGTCAATGCCTCTTGGTTTGTTACAAATAAACAACTCCACAATGAACTAGGAATGGCAACCATTCACGAACACATTAAGAAACTAACCACAAACTTTCATCAAAATCTTAATAAATGTGCGGGTGCAACCTTCTATGAACTCGGACGGAAAGAGATACACATCAGACTAAAAAGAAAACTGCCACAAGACATTTACTTGACTGAAACTAGCAGTGATGAGGACTAACAGTGACTAAGTAACAGTGGTGATAATTAAGCAAACAAGTGATATGTTCAATTAGGTGCTATTTACCTTTCTGCTAATCTGTTATATTACAATATTTAAGAACTCTACCATGTATAACAATTAATTGTTGAGCTGGTAAAATCTCTATTAAAAAAAAAAAAAAAAAAGAACATCCAATGTGCACAGCATTGCGGGAGCAAGGGTTTCTGTAAACACTTTTTAATGACGTGGTGTTCACTTTACTCGTATTCTAGGCTGAAGGAAAATCTGTGATCCAGTGCTGAGTGTTGGTAGATATATGAAAAAGACTATTGGTGCGACAGGATCGGAGCCTGTCAGGTGACAAATAACCAAAAACAACCACACCTAACGCCCGCCAATGATAAAACAGTCCAAAATTCCGTAAGTCAGCAAGTAACAGACTCTTCTCTAATTAATACAAGTCTAGAAAGGGTTTGCTATGGGGTTGGCAGAAAACATTTGCGAAAACATTCAAGAACGTAATAGAGCCATTGCTTTCTGCTTCCATAGTAAATTTGATGTAGATTTACTACTGAGATGGTTTAAAGACATCAAATCTCCCAAGTACAACTTCAGATTCAATTCCATATTTACTACTGAACTTCCTGACGACATTGGTTAGTTGTTCTACTAATGAATGAGATGGGTAATCTGTGATACTGACGATATATCCGAGAGCAATGTCCTGTTTAGACATTTTGAAAAGATTATACCTAGGGCACTTAAACATACTATTTTGCTATTATTTGCACAAAGTAAATTCAAAGAGCGGGACTCTTTTTAAGATTTTCTATTTTCCTGAAGTAGGCAAATCCAGTAAATTAAAACTGTTACTTTTACAAAATTGGCAATTCCTTAGAATTATTTTTGTTTAGTCGCCAGTTACGTTGAATTATTACTCGTCATATTATTCTCATTTAGTATTCACACAAAAAATACTTCACTTGGAGCGAAATTAAGTTACTACTTCTGATTATTTTTTAGAAATTATCCTGGTCTTTATTACTCAAAGACTGCTATTTTTAATAAATATCAAATAGTAATCAGTCAAAAGTGATGGACATATACTTAGTAAACTTACCATAAAAGAGGAGGTGGTTTTAAAAGGCCTATTAGGTTTTTTCCCACTCTGCATTATTACTTTGAGTAGCTATTTAACTAACATCGTTACACTATCCATAAACTATTATTATAGTTAATACAAAGCTGTTACCTAATTGAAAAACAAGCAGCCTATTAAATTACCTCTTAAATGCCTTGAATTAAAAATACACTAAGTACCAAGAGTTTTGAGTTCTTGCTGCTGTTATAGGAAAGTAACGATAGTATGGCAGATGGGCAACATTAAGTATGACATGTTTCACTATTGTCACGTTCCATTTGCTAGAATGACATACTTTAATTTTTTTTTCCTTAATATTTTGCATTCACAAATAGGGTTCCTTCTTCTACGACCTATTTCTTTTACGGCAACCTCTTTGGCTCTAACTTTAAATCACAACGTAAAAAATAGCAAAAGAAAAATAGACGTCGGCAAACAGCAAAGAAAAATGTAGAACAGCAAAAAAGGAAAAAACGGGAAAAAGACAAAATGCCTGAAGACGTCAGGTTTTTGGACAGCCCGTGGAAATTTTCCATCAAACAGGAAATAATTATATCCCGAAATACTCAGCAGCTGCGGTGACCCAACAAAAACAAACTAAAGCTGCCTCTGTGGCAACTGTTCCGGCTGGAGAAATACAGCCACTGTTAGTTCTGTACACCTTCTAGATATGTGCTATGAGTTTTAGCAGGTCTTGTAAGCTACCTGGTATAGTAATAAACCAACCAAGTTTAGTTTTACCAGCAGAGCTTATTTATCTTCAGTTTATCAAAAAATGTTACCTCTGTCGCTAATTTTGCTAAAGAGAGATTGCTATGCTTAGAGGTTCCACTAGGCGGAGAGGGGCTAACTAGATTCAACGATGTTAACAATTAAGATGTATGCAAGTATACCTTACCTTTTTATGCCGTATTCCAAGTTCAGTCGATTTTATTGGTTGGTGAAATTGTTTAGACTTTAATTTTTTTAGGCTTTTTATATGGTGTATGTGGTAGGATGATTTTTGTAATGGAATACAGCATTTGTTTTGGTGTTGTTTTAATAGTTTAGTCTTAAGGACCAATGACATTTTGAACAATTTCATTTCATTGATATCTCTCTAGAACCCTCTCCAGTTTCGTTCTTTCCTCCATAATTAATCCTACTACTTAGCCCACTCAGCTTTCTCCACAAAAAATTTCTTGGCGTTTTTCTTCCTCACACCCCTACCTTTTCTCTTCCACTCTTCTCAGTGCCCACACTTCCATACGTAACCTGTAACGTTAGCATCATACAAATTAAACAGGTCGAGTATGTATCGCTGCGACACAGTTGTACCAGGACGCGCTAAAAGATAAACCCGACCAATAGACCCCAGAAAGAGGTATAAAAGCGAGAGGCTTCGCCCCTAAAGTTCAGTCCCGATCCCAATGCTTCTCCTAGAAACCTAACCAGCATAAGCACTTCTAGCTGCTAATCGGTGATGAGCTTTTTCTAAAGTACCTACCTACTCACCAAACCGTCATTGGTTATGAAAACTTCTGCAACCGGTTAGAGAGCCCTGTCGCTTCTATCATTGAGCAAAAAGCACCTTATTCCTTACCCTGATTTTAGAAGACCCATGGACATTTTTCATCAAACAGAGAACTATCATATTCCAGCTGCGGCGACCTAACAAAAAAACTAAAATTGCCTCCGTGGCAACTGTTCCGCTAGAGAACTGCAGCCATTGTTAGTTTTGTACACCTTCTAGATGTGTGCCATAAGTTTTGGCAGGTTCAGCAAACGACTTGACTACCTGGTGTAGTAATAAAACAACAAAAAAGTTCAATTTTACCAGCAGAGATTTATATCTTCAGTTCTTTCAATACTTTTGTCGCTAATTTTAGTAGGAGCCTTGAAGACCAATAACTTTTTGAACAATTTTATTCCATTGATTTCTTTTTAGAATCATCTCCAGCTTCGTTCTACCCTGTGTAATTAATCCTACACCTCTGTTTCCCTGAGAACCTCTTAAGAATTTGTTATAGTATATATCCACATGACCCATACAACTATGTAGTGTGTTATGACCTTACTCAGCTCCGATTGGTGATAAATTTTTGATTGTGCGAGTTTCGCATAACCCATTCGGCTTTCCGTAAATACTTTTAGCGGCGTTGTTCTTTCTCGCACCCCCAAAATTTTCTCTTCCAGTCTTCTCAGTGTCCATACTTGCATACGTAACTTGTAACGTTGATATCTCACAAATTACGTAAAAACAGCATTATGACGTCGCCCACTTCAGTCACATTTGGCGCTTGATCTCCAGGAGACGCCAAACTCCGATAAACACAAGTACCTAGCGCTACGACACAGTTCCACCAGGAAACGCTAGAAGAGAAACCCGACCGATAATTCGCCAGAAAGAGGTATAAAAGCGAGAGGCTTCGTCCCTAAAATTCAGTTCCGACCAAAGAACTTCTCCTAGAAACCTGACCAGCCTATGTAGATCTAGCCACCTCACCAAACCGCCATTAGTTATAAGAACTCCTGCAGCTCTTATTAGCTTACTGAGCAGCTAATCGGTTCACCTAGCTATTATCGGTGGTGGGCTTTCCTGAAAGCACTGAGCACTTACAAGTTGTTTACTTGACAAAGACGCTTTACTTCTTACCAAAGGAACGATCCCACAGATCTTCCAGCTAAACTTATAGCTTCCTGCAGGATCGCGGAGGTTTCCGACAGGCCCCCGCAGGCGTTCGATACACTCGCAGCAAAATATTTTCTATTTTTATCCAATGTACAGAATTTCTATAGTTACTTTGATTTTAAAAGGTTTTATTTCTAATGGAAAGACCAATAGGCTCTTGCTATTTATGTTGCCCTTATTCTATTTCACTCGAAAATAAATCGCATCTGTGGCTTACTTGGTTGCCGTTCAGGGCATTAATTGAAAAACAGTAATTTGTTAAAATTAACCTGACCTCCGCAAAAATACTACAAACCATAAGCTCGATTACATTTTTATATATTTGTACCTTAGGACTTCTGATAGCTCTCAATATATTGTTCACCCGCACTTCTCTTTTTATTCCTCATCCTCTCCTAAAAACTGTTTTCAAATAACGAAATCTAACCACGTTTTCGAATTTTATCACCTTGTCCATACCCCCTTGTACTTCTAGAAACTGGTATCTTTTCAAGTCAGTATCTCTGGGTATGATATCTTTCGAGTTTCGTTCTATAATTTTTCGACAGTATTTCACTGCCTTCTGTATCAGCAACATTGATGAGATATGTGAAATACTAATTCTGTTCTGTTTGCACTGCCTTTATGTACTATTCTCTGTCGTACTTTGTTAGATGTAGTCGTTAAGGGTGGATTTCTTTGTCCTAATCCACTCTTAACTGCAAAGGATGTCGACTCCATTTCTTCTATTATTACTTAAGGTCTTGTCCTTAGGGTCAAGTCTTTATTGACTGCGCTTCCATTAGTTAATATACACCTGTGTAACATACACCTTCCCCTTAATAAGGCTACCCCTTATAGTTCACAAAAACCCTATTTTAATCTTTGTTGAAAATGGATTAGATAATAGTCTACGACCATTGCTGCGACATTGTTTTGCTCTCCCACATGGATTTCAAAAGTTTGTGTAGGGACCATCCAAATGGTTTTCAATTTATATACAAAATAAAGAAGCATCAAGCATATTTCTACGTTTAATTGTCTAGAAAAACTACAGTAATCAAAACAAACAGAGTAATTTTCTGAATTTTATGGCTGCTGCATTTGCTAAACCTTCTGGCTTCCACCACTATACCTAGACACTGTTTGTCTAATCCATTGAAGATGTGTTTTTATGCTTACGCAGCTTCCAACCGAACGCGGCACTCCACAGCCTACTTTATTCGTCAGAAGCCCTACAAGTGTCTCTCTGCCATTTGTCCTGACCGCAAGGCTTGACCCAGTATCGCTCTAGAAAAAGAAACATTGCAAGACATACATTAGCAGAGACAAGTACGTACCTCACAGTCGTTTTCACCCCCTTCGTGATAGTAAGCAATGCACGTATTATCGAAGTAGAACTTTTCACTTCCTAACAACTTCTGGCACAAACCTCCATTTATTGCTTTTGTTAGAATAAGCCAAGGATTCGCAACGGTTGTACTCATCTGAAATAAACGGCGGACTCTATATTTCTGTGATCTCTTGTTATGAAAAACTCACATAATTGATATTGGATAAAAGTATATAGTCAGTGTAATCCCAGGTGAACTGAATATTCTTCGGCAATTGTGCAAAATGTTTTCGAGCAAGCTCCAGTTTACTATATGTCTGAAAACAACAACTTCAACATCTTTCGAGACTTTACCCAAAGGTAATTATTACCTGCACAATTCCTATGTCATTTTTGGGTTGGTACTTTTTAAAAGAGCTGTAGCATTGTGTATTACACATCAATCGCCGAATAGGGGTGCTCCTCATTTTTGCATTATTTCCAGAATTGGCTCCGTAATCGCGATACTGCAGAGTAAAGTCGTCTGGTACATGAATCTTCTCTCCGCTGCAATATTTGAAAGTTGAAATAATTGTGAGATGTCATAAGTAGAAGTAGAATTAACAAAGTGAAATAAAAAAATCTGAGCTGAGCACGTTCCAGGATTGTATAGATTGTCTTTTATAACTTTTATAATCAAATTTGAGAAACTCAGAGAACCGTAGAGAAATCTGAAAGTAAATGTTTCGTTTTCTCAGAATTTTAGCATATAAATGTGCAACGCATTTTATTTGTCAACACTGATTATCTTCAAAACTATGGAAAAAAGAAGGAATAAGACATAAACACTGGGAACTAGTATTACGTTGTCAAAGCACTTGCAGTTATAGATTAACGGCAACTCTAGCACCCCTAAAAAGGTGGTCGAAAATGTTATCAAACATGCTCGCCACCATCCTCCCCAGCATTTATTGTTTTTCCAAATTAACGAAAGATTTTGTACTGACTGATAAAAGAGATTTCCTTTGGTAGCAAAGAGCTTTCTATTTCATATGTTTTTAAAAAATCTCAAAATGTTTTTGCTAGAGAATGAATTGAGTCTCTTTGATTTTAGCTGCGACTAAATATTCCAAATTTAAGGTTGGCTGAATTAACTAACCATATTAACAACAAATATTACCTTCTCATGCATTTATCACAAGCCGACAGCGCAAAATTTTCAGATATAATAACACAGGAGCAAACGGAATGTTCATCTTTGACCAACGAACACTAAAACGTAGTACCTGTCAGCAACATCAAATGAAACAATTTCTATTGTTAAGTAAAACCAACGGAATACTTATTGGGTCCCATGTCTTTTGGCGGTTGCAATACCAACGGAACGCTTGGATCAGATGGAGCTTCCGGAGTACGTTGAGTTGAAGTTGTTGGATCAGAAAATGGGCTTGAATCACATATCCTCATTGTACCACATAATATATAAACAGGGGGTGGTGGAGGAGGAGGAGGAGGCGGAGATAGAGTAGTTACTGTTGATGTATAAATAGATGTTGTAGGCAAAGTCGTTGTTGTAGAAATACTCGTTGTTGTAAAAGGACTGAATGTCGTAGAAGGAGTAATTGTTGTAGAAGGACCTGTTGTTGTGAAAGGACCCGTTGTTGTAGAAAGATCAGTTGTTGTAGAAGGGCCTGTTGTTGTAGAAGAAGTTGGTGGGGGAGGAGGAAGTGGCCCTTTTTTACAAATTCTCATTGTACCGCACAAGATAAGTGTTGGTAAGGGCAAAGGCTCAGTTACCGGAATAGACACGATTGTAGAATCAATTAATGGGGATACTGAATCATTCTTACAAATTCTCATTGTGCCACACAAAAATAGTACTGGTGGTGGAGGTGGTGGAGGAGGCGGAGTTGGCGGAGTTGGCGGATATGAGGTAGTAACTGATGATGTAGAAACAGATGTAGTTGTAGAAGGAGTTGATGGGATGGGAGGTAATGGCCCTTTGTGACAAATTCGCATTGTACCACACAATATATGAAGTGGTGCTGGAGTAGTAGGCGGCACTCTTGTACTTGACAGAGCTGTAGGATGAAGTGATGAAGTAGAGAAATGCGTTGTAGTCGTAGGAAAATGTGTTGTTGTATCAAAATGCGTTGTTGTCGTAGGAGAATGCGTTATTGTCGTAGGAAAATGCGTCGCTGTCGTAGGGAAATTCGTTGTTGTCATAGGAAAATGCGTTGTTGTCTTAGGAAAATGTGTCGTTGTAGGAGGTGATGGTGGTATTGTCGTTGAAAACGTTGTAGGACTGTATGTCGTCGTAGTAAGATGCGTCGTTGAAAGAGATGTTGAACGTTGCGATGTCGTGGAAAGATGCGTTGTTGTAGGAGGTGGTGGTGGTATTGTCGTTGAAAAAGTTGTAGGATTGTATGTCGCCGTAGTAAGATGCGTCGTTGGAAGAGATGTAGGACGTTGCGATGTCCTGGGACGATGCGTTGTTGTAGGAGGTGGTGACGGTCGTGTCGTTGAAAGAGTTGTATGTTTATGTGATGTCGTAGGAAAAGGCGTTGTTGTATGAGGAGGTGGTGGCGGTACTGGTCTTTTGTAACAAATTCTCATTGTACCACACAGTATATACCTTGGTGGAGGAGGAGGATATATAGTTGAAGAAGAAGTAGAAGTAAATGGCGATGAAGATTCAGATGTTGTTTTGGAAGGTGTAGTAGGTATTGGCCGCTGATCGCAAAGTCTCATTGAACCACATAGTATGTAATATGGTAATGGCGCAGTCGTTGTAGGTGTGGGAGGTATTAGTGTTGGTATCACCTCTTCAGGTCCTTGCAGTGTGCCGCATATAGGAATCTTTTTGCCAATCGTTTTCTCTATTAGGGAACCTAAAATAATAATTTACTAATAAGACGCACTAATTTTGAACAACATTAAAATGTGTATCAAGTAAAAAAAATGGTTGTAGCTTTATGCAGATTTTAATACTTATATCCCTAATATAACAATTGTTGCTTTTATTGAAATTTACAACAAAAGGACACCATGGGACTTGTACCAAGACAAAGCATCATAATAGGAAATCATATGCAAATATAGTAGATAATTGTATTCGTTGAAATAAAATGTCATAAAGCTATTTCCTGGCAAGTAATTCAAAAAATGTTTGATACCTCAAAGTCAATCCCTTTTTATAGTGAAGGAGAGGCTGATATATTATCAAATTCATGCCATAAAAATTTCAGTAAACCCGCAGTAAATCATAATAAGATAGGAATGTTTATATTATCTGGTGAGCATATATGCAAATTAGTTCGCCACAAGACTGGCTTTGATTAATATTTAATGAATTTCTTCCATCAAATATCTTATAGTTTAGTTGTCACAGCTAGGTATCATTTATATCGAAATATTATCAAAATAAATTATGCACCTACCATAGGATAAAATAAATATAAAGAAGCAATGCATCATAACTATTCCTACAAGTACATTACCACATTTTTTGTATCTAATCGGAACTGCCAATAACACCTACTACGAAATACAATTAGAAGCCGTTTAAGTTTCTTAATGCAATTAACATTTAACAAGCAAAATTAAATCATATTTATCGCATTTCATTACTAGAGTGCAGCTATTACTCAACATTTTCGATAACTTCCAATCGATCAAGCACACGATGCAATTTTACATGAGAAGTTATGTGGTTAAGTATATCAAGTCACGCTAGATCATCACCTATTACTTCGTCTCCAATTGATCATACTCTCCTACATTCGCACCCACCTCTTCATAGTAACGGCTGTTCATTAGAATTTATGGCCTAGTCGGTTTTGGAACTGATGAAGTCATGTCGTGCATTAAATCATATGGCTGATAACTGACACTGGTGACACTGTAAGTCAATGTCAAATTCGATTTTAGCAGGTTAGATTTTGCGTCAGTTTTGACACAGACTGACGCATATTTTAACCTGCTAACCTCGAATTTGACATTGACTGACAGTGTCACCAGTGTCAGTTATCAGCCATATGATTTAATGCACGACATGACTTCATCAGTTCCAAAGCCGACTAGACCACAAATTCTAATAAACACCCTTTATAAAGATAAGACTGTTGCTTAGTATTCTTAACCGAGCGATTAAGATGTCAAAGTACAAATCAATATTACTAAATATTAGTCTTATTAGAGATATTAATGTATTTCATATATTTTATGAAGAAGTATAAATACTTCGTCTGACATCGGGTTTGACGCTGTTAGCAGGTCTGTTTTGGTCCAAATAATTAATAAATACAGACGGAAATTTTTGTTTAGAAGGGGTGGCGCAGAGGAAAGACTGCGATAGTACCCAAAAAGTAAGTGCATCACCCATCCTAAAAGAAAGTGTTAAAAATAATACATTACTTACCGATGTGAAAAATTCTTCATTACAGCCTAGGGTTAAAATAGCTTACCTAGGCGCACAGCCCCGATGCTAGCTATAACGCATCCTCCAATTGACCCGCGGTTAGCTCGGCGTTAAAGGGGGTTGCCGGTTTCCGATAGCTCGGCTAAGCAATAAGTAAGCTGATTCTTATTGTTCGTACAGCATTTGCGGAGACGCGGCTTTCGGTTAAAATGGAAGGGCGGGGGGGGGGTCCTGACGTGACTTACCTTACGGCCACCTATATAACAGAAAATCTCAAGAGAATCTTGCAAGCAGCTTTCCGTACATAAGTACATTCACCTAAAATAACTCGCTTGAATAGCGCTCTCTTGTTTCTGAAAGTCAAAACACTTCATTGCCTTTAAGTTACTTATCACGTTTAGCAATTAAACTAAAACATTTAATAATTAATACACGTAATATAACCAAGGCGGCACAGAAAAGTTAAATAAATTCCGGAGCCTGTGAAATCAATCTATTACACTTTAGTGGAAAACAGCAGTTCGAAAACTCGAGTACCCAAATTTATATATGTTACATCAAGAAACAACTCTAATACGCGTAATAAAGCGATCAGTTGTTTACTTGTAAAATTTAGTGTTAACTAACTCTTCTTCCATAGTAGCTGAACTAACCCATTTAATGCTATTGGTTATGGACTATTTTGGGTATTCACAGATCGCTATCCTGCTTATTTTGAAGTGTTATGGTACGATCAAGAGTTTTTATATTACTTTCGCCCATTAGAGCATTCCGCGGTTACAGGTAATTTGAAGAAGGCCTGTTGGTTCAATAGTAATGGCAAAAGCCAATCTGGCTGTCGTTTGCATGGACAAGATTGTCAGATTACAGGTGTTCAAGTGGCTTCAGACAATGACGTCACAGCGATTGCAATGGCTACTCGACGCAAATTTCTAAACAGAATTCCTTTGAAAGTTATTAAATGTCGGCGATAAGCCCTCGGGATGGGACTAACGTTCCCACGAGCTTCGGAACGGGTATTACGGAACTTGGCGTTATTGGAAGTATCCAAATCCATCGTGAAAGCTCAAAGTAAGGCTGGTTTACCTACCTTGCCGTCATGCAGATAATTTCTAGATAGAATACAAAATCCAGAGCATCCGATCCTACTAATTATAAATCTTCAAAACTACGAGAAGCTTCTCGCATATTGTCGCACTAAACTTCATTTAACCTACGCTCTTTGCGTCCCAATTAGGACTTTACTTGGAAACACGTCCTCTTGCGCTAAGTAGTAGCAGCACCTTCCTGGCTCGTAGCCAATGAAACGCATCTTGTCGCACCTCGAGAAGACGTACTTCTGGTAAAAACGAGCTTTATTCTCCCAGCAATTTAATGAATTCACGATAACACAACCGATCTTTGGCTTAAGTGCAAGAGTTTCCCCAAAAGCTGTGAGCACGACAGAACTCTACGAACCCCAGGCACCATCTGGCGACAGGGTGGGAAATTATCAGAAGGGCAGGCAAGGATCTATTTGCTATATAAAATTAAGGAACCGGCAATAGCTTATTCGAGAACACAAACGGTGTCGTTAAAGATACTAACCAAGGAGTACTGAACATCCCAGCCCTAAACATGTGTTGTAGAGTATTCCTGGCCTAGAGGGCAAATCTTCTGCATACTAAGCGGATTTCGTCAGGAAGCGTAAGTTAGAATCTTACTGGCTACGATCTATTCTTCTCTTAACGAATTAGTTTCAATTTTATTAGAAACGTAGGATATTTTTAACTATTTTGTACATATTATCCCATTAAGGACGTTGAAAATATTTTCTTCTGTAACTTCTTTATTTACAGTCCAATAGAGCTACCCATGTGGTGGGTTAACGAGCTAGTCATAAATAATATAATGCCGGCAAAAAGTTTTAGAGGCATCTGATGTTCGTGTCTTCTTAACTATTGAGTTAATTATTACAGTTTTCTGTGATATAAAATTTTGGTCTTCTGTTTTGAAAACAAAGACTCGAACATTTCCAGGAATCATAGTACATAAAAGAAAACGTATGTGGCGGTTATAGACTTATGGGGGAAACAACGTAGTTATCAGAAATATGCTATTAGAGACACAAAATTGTGAAATAGTTGAAATAAGAACGTATATAAAACGCAGCATGTCGCAATGACAACGTTAGTTATCATTATTATATAGTGGAGTGTTTCAAGTTGCCTTTTTCTTTGATATTGTAGGGATACCTACAGTAACCTGCAATATCATTAATTTTGGCCCTGGTGTCGTTGTTACTATTGTAGTTAGTGTTGAATCTGTTGCATCTGTTGGTGGTGTTGAAGTTGGCGGTGGCGGTGTTGGTCGTGGTGGTGACTGTGTTGGTAGCCGTGTTGGTCGTGACGTTGTTGGTAGTGTTGATGGGTGTGTTGGTGGGTGTGTTGGTCGTGGTCGTGTCGTTGTTGGTCGTGGTTGTGATGTCGTTGGTCGTGGTGGCAGGTGTGTTGTTGGCTGTGTTGGTAATGGTGGTGAGTGTGTTGATCGTGGCCTTGACGTGGTTGATGGTGACGATGAGAGTGTTGGCCGTGGCCTTGGCGTTGTTGGTCGGTGCGTTACTATCGTAGTTGGCGTAGAATCTGTTGCATCTGTTGGCGGTGTTGAAGTTGACGGTGGCGGCGTTGGTCGCAGTGATGAACGTGTAGGTCGTGGTGGTGACTGTGTTGGTTTCCGTGTTGGTCGTGACGTTGTTGGTAGTGTCGATGAGTGTGTTGGTAGCTGTGTTGATAGTGGTCGTGTCGTTGTTGGTCGTGGTTGTGATGTTGATGGTTGTGGTGACAGGTGTTTTGTTGACTGCGTTGGTGGCGGTGGCGGTGGGGGTGGCGGTGGCGGCGGCGGTGGTGGAGGAGGTGGTGGAGGTCGTGTAGGTGGCGGTGGAGGGAGTGGTGTATCACTAGGCGGCGGCGGTGGAGGAGGTGGTGGAGGTCGTGTAGGTGGCGGTGGAGGAAGTGGTGTATCAGTAGGCGGTGGTGGAGGGGGTGGTAGTGATGGTGCAAATATAGCACGTGTAATAAGAGGTCTGCTAATCGATGTAAGTGATGACGGCGAAAGTTTCGTTATAGTTGCGGGTGGTATTGTGGTTGGAGGCGGAGGAGCTTTAACACATCTTCCCAGTGCACCATACATCATTTCATGCCACTGCGTAGTGCGCATAGGATTTTGAATGCTGGGTGCAGTTGCGGATAGACATGGCGTGGCGGAATGTGTCTGTAACGGTGTTCTAGTTCCTTTTAATGTTTTGCATACAGGAATGTTATTGCCACTTGTCAGCTCTACTAAGCAACCTGGAATAATAATTATAGATAATATATAATTTTCGATTTTTGAAGTGGCTTGTACATAAAACCCTGAATTTTCGATAAAGAATATAGAGGGAAATATGAGAAACTATTGAACAATGATAACTTTTTACCTCATATCATACAAAAACAATACCCCGCATCCTGTCCATCGGCTAATTTAATAAAGTTGCAATATTTACACTAAAGGTTTTCTTACATGTCGTGTTTTGGAACGTATTGGTGCTCGTATAGTAGCAAATTGGCATAGAAAACAGTCCATATAGCTTAGAACATTGTATTAATAGTTTTTTTAACATATTTCGTTGGTTATCAATTACATCCCACCCATGGAAATATTTCAAAAATAAATATGTATACCTACCATAAAAAAAGATAGATATAAGAAGATAATTCATTCTAACTGAGCCTGAGAAATACCGTTTATTCTCATATCTAAACAGAACTGCTACTAAACCTCGTAATAAAAACACAACCAAAAAGCTTTCAGTTAAACAACCACCATTAAACAATAATATTTATGGTATTTAATTATGAGGTATAGCAATTACTAAACAACAATGGCGATACTCCCCAATCTATCAGATATCTAGAAAATTAGGTAATAGTGGTTGAATCGTTTACCATAATTATTTTAATAACAATGAGCACTGTTAAGGGAATTTTTGTATCAGCATATATCTGTGCTGTATTGAGTAGTGTTAACCCTACGTGCTCTGCCTCATCTGAGCTGTCCTAAGCGCTATTGCCTAGATGAATTTAAAAATGATATAAGTAATAATATACGACCACGGTTATGATCTTGTTTCTTATAGCATATTCCCTTGAAGTTATTATGGGGTGTCCTGATAGTTCTAGGAATGTGATATTTCGATTATCTAGCTCTAGTAATTGGTATACTCACCTGTTTGGTTGATGTATTCGAAGTGTTAATTATTTTCGTTTGACCGTTAGGATTATAAACTTGGGGGTTCAGCTAGTGGTCCTTGTCTCATAAATGGGACTAAAATGTCACTACAGTTTATGTCTGCAAATACAGTATTTGGCTCGTTTACGTCAATCTACATTTAATATCTCCAATTATCTTAGCTAATCCGATGTTCCATGTTAAGTTTTAACGTATTGTCTACTCTGCTTTACGAAATTGTGGTTTTGGTTACTGTGAGTGTGGGAACGGTCGTTTGGAGATGTCTAACTGATCGCTCGGTTTTTGGTTTTGGTTGCCATGTGAATCGGAGACTAACTGAAAATACATTATTTTTGCATTCTTCAAGAACGTGTTACTTGACTTTAAAAAGGGATTTTTAAACGTTGAAGTTGCAGTTCTCCTAATACTGTTGGTTAGTGGTGAAACATCATGTGAACAAATCCAGCTGTGAAAACATGTGGCACCCTAATCGTATAACTTTTAATTCCATTCTAGGTTGTTCTTGATAAGCTAGAACGTCCTTTGGCAATTGGAACACTAAGCCGATATACGACTACAGTAAGTGGACTAAGCGGATTTCAAGCCTTGAGGCTAATTACGTGTTACTGCTACATGGTTTGATATTTTTTGGTTCGCTTGCTCTCTTCGAATACTTTGTCTGCATATATGGACTTTTAGTACTTCTCGTAGATGAACCGATAGTTGGGGCTGATGGAGCCGGCCTAGGTTAGGATGTCAAACTATTGCGGTTAGATGTAAGTTTTAAGTTGAAACGTTGGATTTGGACTTCATTGTATTTGTAGTAGGACACTGATTTCTACAGCTAAACCAAAACCTTGTTTCCCTTTAAATAAGAACTTAGCCGCAATTTAAAGTACACTGATGATTTTTTTGAGAAAGCATGATATTGAAATTCCCTTCTTTATGCTGGATATGCTAATGAAGTGTTGCCTGATCAATGTAAGTCTGTCTTCCGGTGAATAGGTTTATTATAAAAGTATTTGGAATTGATCTTGAGTTGTAAATGTCAGGTGATCACGTTTCGGATTTAATTTGGAATTACCCTACAATTATATAGGTGTATCTTCAATATCTCCAATAAATCTCCAATAAATAAAAAAAAATTATATTGACAGTTATTTCTTGGGAAAAAAAGAACCAATAAAATTGCAAGACAACTGTACAAATAAACTATTATCTACAAAAATTTCCGTGTTAGCCACAATCAGTACACATTGTATTCACTATCTTCATTAATAATGGGTATGGTCTCTATTGACAGGTACCACCTCTTATACCCTTTGGTACATACTTAAAATTACGTTATCAATGTCTGCTTAGAGAAAATTGTCGACAGAGTCGCAGTAGACGTTGGGTTCCTGCTGACTTTTACAGTCAATAATCGATCCTATGTTTGTCTACACCGTTTTTTCCCTGTCTACGTCGTCTTGGTGCAGAATCCATTTCACGGATGTTTTACCATAGTCAACTGACACTTTACGATGTTCTTAACAATTGCTCAACATATACTTGCCGCATGTCACCTTCTAATATTCCAATCCCTTTGATAGCTTCTTCGATAGTTAAATATCACAGTGGATTTTTTTATGCAGCAGTGTATGTACGGGGTGGCCAGATAAGAATGCAAAGTGCTGTATCTCGGAAACTATTCGTTGTAACGACTTTCGGTAAAAAAAATTATGACCAAAGTGGCCAAAAGAAGACCGTGGAAAATATTCTCAGATTTCCAAGATGGTCGCCGGGGGGCGTAACCGCCATCTTAAACCCTTAAAGTGATTTTTCACTGAAATCCACCTAGTAAATGTTACCAAAAAATATATATGGTTTCTAAAGCTAAGCTTCACTCGAGTAATTTTTGTTTAACACTTTTTGACGTATCTATTAAAATAAAGTGGTGGGGGTAATTCAATGTTTTTTAAAATAAACAGCTGTAACTCCTAGACCACTGAACGGATTTTAACAAACTTGGTCTCGTTGGAAAAAGCATTTATTGTTCCATGAAACCCATCTTACCTGTGATATATCTAATTTTTAGTGATGGCGCTAGAGCGCGTTTTTTGATATAATAACAGAAAATTGCAAAATTCTCTAAAAAATTAAATGCAATAATATGACTTTTTTTCATAAAAATGTAGTGAATGATACCTAAATAGGCTAGTAAAAACCATATCTCGATATCTTATTCGTAGCCCTTTTGGCCACTTTAGTCATAACATTTTTTACAGAAAGTCTCTACGACGAATAGTTTCCGAGATACAGCACTTTGCATTCTTATCTGGCCACCATGTATATACGAAGTTACTTCAAATGCAAATTCGTTGTAATTGTTCTTATTTATAAAATCTCATACTACTATTTGAAATTTATTATAGCAGTAAAAACTTAACTAAAAACGTAATACAATAAAACTCATATTTGCCTGTAGTAAGTAGTGGAGTAAGCGGTATCCCCTAATTTTGCGGTCAGTGCATATTAATATCATAAATTTGGATATTTAAAACAGCGTGAGGAACTGTCTTTATCAATACATCTATATATGGTCTTTACCTACCTGCCTAATAAATAAATGTCACTTGAATTGCGCTGCACTTATGTTTTTTTTAATACTATAATAGGTTATAGCTTATAAAATAGCCTACGTATAATGAAGGTTATTTTTAGATTTTCTTTGCTTCATTGAAAGTCGTGAATACCATATTACAGGAAAGTGGTCCAACTTAGATTTGCCAGTAGTCGAGTAATTAAGTTGGTGGCGCCCATATTCGATAATGATCAGTTTAGTGTTAACCCATCCTTTCCTCCGGAGAAGTTTGGCCGGCTCATTAAACGTTATTAATTACGCGATTATTTTAGGCTGCTAGTTGCATGGGATTGTCTAGGAGCGCCGGTCAAGCGATGTCGATAGTGAAGCAATGTAAACCTCGTGTGCACTTACATGGGTTATTAAATGATATTGTTAGTAAGATAGGAACCAGCCTTGCTTTGAAAGGCACGTTAAGACGTTGGTTCCGGTTGCTATATTGATGGCTGCTGTTGGATTGGGTCAGAGGCGCTAGCGCAACCCGAAAACTCTGAGAGCAAGTTTCCTACTGCAATACATACAATGTAATAATGAAGTCGACTGTAGAAAAGTTTGCATGCAAATTTTCCGACCGTTATACTCCAGACGTATGCCAACGTGAAAAATAATACTTTCAAAAGTGTGCTTTAATAGCCCAGGTCTATTTTTATCAAAGGACTCTCTATATTTCGAGATGAGGTAATCGCGATACCAAAATAAAAATAAAAATAATCAGGTATACGATCAATTACACACCTGCCAGCGGCCTTCTTAAAAATAGTCATCGTGTACAAAAAGGTATTTAAAATTCTTTAAATTATTCAGAATGCGATATCATCAATACCTAATCTTTACATAACTACAGCACTTTCCTACATTTCCTACATACCTAAAGTATGGGCTTTTTTCTGGAATTTTTACATTTTCAGGAGCTTATTTTAAACTTAAGCAAAATTCGCTACATTTAGTTTCAAACTAGTTGCCCCGACTAAAGCTCAAATGCGCATGAGTTCGTTGCACTCATATGTATAATTAAAAAAATAGCACAATCTAAAGAAAAGTAACTCGTATAATGTGTTTAGATATATACAAAATAATTCGTAATTAAGGAAATCTTATGTACATAAATATCAAATAAAACTCCTGATCTTGTGTTGCAGTACACGGAAATTAGCAAAAATAGAAGAAAACATTTATAATAAGCTGAGATTTTCTGGATCGACAGTTAATGGGGGTAGCAATACGGAATCGAAAAGTTCTCATCCCTAATTGGTGAGATTCATCCCTTTTTCACCCCTATAATGACACCGCGCTGGTTTTTCTATAATACCTTGTAAATGTGATGTCCTACGACAAAATAAAGGTATTGAAAAATATTCAACAGTAACATCCCAAGTGCATTAAAATAGCCGATTAAATTTTGACGTTTTCTGTCAGAACGTTTTGCTAAGAAATTTGTCAAGTAAATTTGCCGCTCAACAAGAATCCACAGTGCGCAGCACGGGGGATTTTGAAGCGGAAAATTTACGAGATATATTTCGAATTTTTGGGGTGAATCCAATTACTTCCTTTATCGTAAAAGAAAGTAAAAACCAGTGCGGTGTCCCTAAAGGGGGTGAGAGAGGGATGAAGCTTACCCCTTTGGGATGAGAACTTTTTTGATATGTATTCCTAGACACACAAGCTAACTATCCTAGAAATTTCAGCTTATTATAATTTTTTCTTCTATTCCACATAAATTTGACTAATTTTCGTGTACTATTTTGTGTCCCTCACCCGAGCGCAACCCAAATAGCACCTTAGTTTTGGTTCGGCTGCTGCGGCTAGACCCTCTTAAAGGAAGTACGAATGATGTAGAAATGAGTGCACGTCGGTCGGTTTGAATGAGGTAACTTCGCCGGACTTGAAGTGGATCTGATTTATGCCATCAATAAGATGGCGCTGGGTTGTTATGATTTTGTGGGCGGACTAATTCAATGAAAAAAGGGGCTTTACGGTATCGGCGATGTTTACGGCGAGTGTATAAAGCTTGGCTGGACGTATTACGTTCTTTGTGAACAAGTTTGGGTCACTCGAAATAATATAAAGTGGACATTTTACCTTTCACGAAGTCCGACTCCTTGCAGTTAGAATTGCTGGTGAGCGCTGAAGGTTTTTAGTCGATCCGGACTTACGGCAGACGGACCAATTTGCCTAAGTCTAGGTACCTGAATTATGTAGGCCTGAAGATTTCTACGTAAGTAAGTCGGGTTTAATTTAAAATTTTTGAAAAAATTATGATAATAATGGCCTGGGTTGTTACGGTCTTAAAGTAACTTTACGACACCGCACCGGCTCATACAACAACTAAACGGCCGGCGCGGGCGATATTTGACAAAACCGGGACGAAACTTCTCCTAGGCCGCTACCTTTGCCGCAACAAGATAAATGCCGGCTAAAGCATCAGTGGAGCTAGGGCGGTTTTTCACGAGATCACCTAAGGGCAACGGCCAGAGGGGCAGTAGGTATCGATAAAAGTCAATAGGGCGTCACCAAGTCTGTCTTACAACATTCCCGTAAAACCGGACCTGGACGGTTAGACGGGGCGAGAAGTACACAAATAACTATTTCGAGAAAGCCGACGACTCCCAAGCTGTAGGGACGAGTGTACCGACTTACCTTTGATGGCTCTAAACTGCTTCCCAGGTTCCACCTTACATTTATTTGCACAAAGTATATCACAACCCTGAAAATTAGCATGCAATCGGCACAAAGAAAACAACAGGCAATTTAAACAAACCGGTATATTGGTCTGCGCACACATAAACAAACTTGGTAAACAAAAGGTAAAACGGGTTTCCACAACAATCATTATTAAATACGTAAAAAGGGCTTTCACAGCAAACATTAATATTCAAATCGTAAACAAAGGTTTTCATAACTAAACGTCACGCACAAAACTGTAAATCAAGCGACACTGAGCAGTAATATTACGTTAACAACAATTCTTAAATGAAATGCTTAATTAGCACCCGGATTAGTGATCGAATTGGTGCATCTTAACTGTGCTACAGCAACTGCATAAACGAGAATTTGAATCGGTACGTTACTGTTACATTAATAGGAAATTGGTATCGAAAATTATCTAATTAAATTTACACAAATACTCTAACATCGCCTGATATATTGCGCTACAATGTAACTTGCTAAATAAGTCGGTAACTTTTAAATGGTGACGATAAAGCGGTAACTACATAAAACACACACTTAATGATCTGACCTATATTAGTTTTACCTGGCTCTACACTTCGGTACTGCAATGGGCTCGTCTCACAGCGTAGGGAAGGTCGCAAAGCTCATGGCTGCAGGTGCAGACACTACCAAGGAATCCCTCTCAGGACACGATATGCGGCCCAAAGGGGCGGTGAGGACTTGCATGAAGACGGTAAACAAGGCATGCTCTCGTTATAATCCCACTATAGCTGTGGTAAAGACGCCGACAAGGCACACGGTACTCGAAAGGGTGCGTCAACAATCGGGTCAAATAACACCTACAAGTTTCTCGCGGCCGAAACTGAAGTCTCCGCGAACTGCCTGACCGCGGGAGCACTTGATACGAAGATAGCCTTCTCGGCAACGGTACAAAGTCAAAGGCAGGTGTCCCCCAAGCGTCCAGGACGCTCGAGGACGCCATCCACGGCAACACAATAACGAACGCTCTACTCGGCGACCTTATCTCAACTGCCACGAAGCAAATATAGTTTAATGGATTCGGGAAAACACTGTAACAGCACAAATGGACAAAAGACACGCCGCCATAACGACACAAAAAGAGAGGGACGGCGCCCCGCACAGGGCGAGACGCCGGCCGCCTTGGGATTACTCTGCAACGACTGACTTCTTCGACAACCCGAGACCGAATGCCCCAAACGACCGTTAAAAATACTGCATCTGCGGATTTAACCGCCAAACAGGTGACTACGACGGCCAATAGCAAACCAGGGATTGCGCTTGTTGGCGCCAAGCGTCTGGGGGCGTCAGAGATGAATAGATGCTTTACCGTTTGCTCTTATAGGATTCGTAAATTTTAGCTATCACGAAAACTGCTGTCGCGAGGCGGCACACGAGCGACTACTTGCAAGAATAGCTACAAAGGGTGTTCTAAAACGGCGAAAACGAGACAGTTGTGCCGATATACACGGTGCTCTAATTCGAAAATTGTTGGAATAAGCGATGAAAAGTTTAAATGCGGGAAACGGGTTTGAAATGTAACTAAGCTGCCCTAAAGGCAGACTTGTACACTAAATTACTGCCGACAGCAAAATGGCTTAACAGGGTTAAGCTAGTGTCGAATTCAAAAGGGGTTTCTAGCAATATCGGATCTGACCGATGCTAGCGGGTCAAGGCGGAGATCAGGAAAGCGGGAGTTAGGCCTCGAAAGGGACCTGGTGTCAGGATCGAGTTCAAGACTCAAATGTCGTTAAGTATCTTCTGATTGCCCTTTTATACTTTTCGAGTATCTCGAGATCGGATTCTTAATTGTAGACGGGACTGGAAGAAAACTGCGTGGTGTACCGGGTTACGCTACGTCCGCGTATAGTGGCTAAAATTGCCTTATCGAAAATTCGAACGTTATGGAGATGCAGGCAAAGATTCTAAGGCTGAGGCTAACGTTACAACATTTGTAACGTTGCGTCTTCTCTCTTCAAATACCATTTTAAAAAATCTTGGACGTAATAAACAGCACGATGATGAGTATATTTGGACACACTCGGCTATGTTAAGTAAAATCAATGCTGTAAATTGGCTCATTCATACAATTACTTCGTCTTCTAACTTTTACATATTTTCTTTCAGATTGCAGGTTAATTTCAGGTTACTAGCAATATCCAACTACCCTACAGTAGTTATAATGCACATGTTACAAGTCTTTATTATCTTTTAATCTATTAATTAACATTGCACACTCTAACACAGCACTATGAACAACATTTTGTCAAACTTAGAGTTTCAAATAAATTAAATCAATGATACCGTGTTACGTTTAGATTACGCCCCCTTTTAAAATTGGCATTTTCCCGCGTGACGCGGGAATGGTTCGCACTTGGCTGCGATAACCTCGATGCACTTTTATCTTAGAAATGCCGTTTGCGGTCTTAGACGCGTTTTTTCCGCTCGCAGCTTTAAATCAAGCAGTATGGTGGTCTAACAATTCAAGAACTTCGGGGATGTTTTATAAGGCCTTTGGTTAGTTTTGCGTGTTGGTGAAATGCAAGCCTTGAAGTTTTCGTGGCTTTGATGCCCCGAGCTCACGAAAGGAAGTTTTTCCTACGCCTTGTAGGAATTTTTTTTTGTAATTGCAATCACGAGCTCTTCCATGTGTCCGAATCGTCATCTGGGGTGAGTAATTAGACGCTCTAGGACCCCCTGTAGTTGTGTATTCTATTAAACAACTTTCCCTTTTTCACAGCAAGCAGTGCCAGGCATAAATAATGCCAGTCTAATTCGTTAAGCCAGTGAAATCTGGGGCCCGCTCGCCCCTTCGAATTAGGTGCGGCGCTCGAATGTTTTCCGTGTCCACGGAGACCGCTACAGCGCCTACCTAGAACACGAAAAGGACCCGTCTGGGGGTTGTTTTCCCTCTTACTTTGGCATCCTGCCCTGAAAGACACCCGCAACTGCCGTGAGAATTTACTGGCCGAGAGCCGGAACTGCGTTTACAATTTCCTCCAAGACTGAGCTAGGAGGTCCTGGGAACCAGGTAGCTTGCTAAGCCGCCCTTTTAATGTGTGCAATCTATAGCATTGCTCTATTTTGTTGTAAGTCTGTAAGTATGTTATAGCCTGTAATTAAGTAATGTCAAGCGATCCTGCGATTCTAAATGATGCAATGTATTGTGATAATTGTGTATTTACCTGTACTGTGATACTTGAAATTATATGACCTTTATGCAAATATACAGGGTAAATTTGGTTACGGAGGATTACTTTGTTTGTAGCTATCTTTCAGGAAGTATAATATAGTGTTTGGTATTAAGTTTACAAATTCTCGTTAGAACACGAGGGTGCGTTCGCCGTTATTTTAAAATTTGTTGGCGCTCTAAGCATTTATTTAATTATTATTCTACCGTTTTATTATTAAGAACTACACGCCCTCAACCGCTGAGCTGGCGGCCGGCTTTTGCACCTAAGTGTACCTACTTTTGTTTCTTTGGAAGCTCGCCCAGTTAGAGTGACACAGCTGCTTCATTAATTAGTGCAGACGCCGGGAGTCCTTGGAAGCTGCAATATGTAGAACTAGTTTCTGCCAAACGTTTCACAAATCACACATTTTGGTTTAACATAATAAAAAGTAATTAAATACGTATCAGGTTTTAGTGTTTGACAGCACCTTATACCTACTGGTAAAGTAACAATAAACATGGCGGAAGCAAGGTAAAAGGGAACAGCAGAGAGAAGTTGTACAATATACTACCAGAAACAAAACGGTAACTTAATAGAAATTGCATTAAGAATATAATAATGAGAAAACGCTTAAACGAGCAACCATAGCGATGTTTATTATACAGATAACCAATCGGGGTGAGCCCCAGAACATTTTTTCCTTTTAGTGCTACATAAAACACGGCGTGGTACTGGTGTGGGAAACGGCGTTGTTTCTGTCGTTGATGTTGGCGTTGTTGAAGTTGGTTTCGGTGGGTTTTCATCACATATCCTCATGGTTCCACACAGAACAGAATTCGGCGGGAGCGTGGGAGTCGTGGTTAATATTGTTGTTGACAATGGCGTTGTTGAAGTTGGTATTGTTGTTGTGGTAGTTGGTTGTGTTGTTGTTGTGGTAGTTGGTTGTGTGGTTGTTGTGGTAGGTTGTGTTGTTGACGTTGGTATTGTTGTTGTGATAGTTGGTTGTGTTGTTGTTGCAGTAGATTGTGTTATTGTGGTAGGTTGTGTTGTCGTAGTTGGAGTTGATGTTGGTATTGTTGAAGTTGGTGGTGGTGGAGGTGGGTAGCGAATACAAAGTCTCATACTTCCACACACGATATCAGCTTCAAGTGAATCATCCGATGAAACAACACGACCCCCCACACTAGGCGGTATTCTTTTAGGGTACGGTAATGTAGAAGTCGCAAGTGATGTTAAACCAGACGGTGTTGTGGAAGTAACCGGTGTTATTGATAAAATGGGTGAGGATGTCTTAGTAACCGGTGCCACTAAAGTGGATAGTGCTGAAGACAATAACGGCAGCGATAAATTTTGATATTCTTTAATCACATCTGATGGTCTTAGCCACACAGGCACAATGAGAAATGAAGGAGAAATCCGTTGGTTATTTGAAGACACTGGTGGTAGAGCCCATGGTGGTAGGAAAGTAGAATTAAACATTAAAGGTATTAATTTCGGATTTGGAGAAGGTGTTAAGAGAAAAGGTTTATACCAATTAGGTGCGAAATGAGGAGGATATGAATTATCTGGTGCTTCCTCAGAGGGTAGAGCCGGTACAGGTATAAATTGTGAAGCCGAAGGTAGTGGCACATAGGGCGATAAAGGAGCAGCTAGACGCTGATGTAATGGGAGTGGAGGAAGTGATGGTTGGAACTGAAAAATTGGTGGAGGCTGGTAGTAAGGTAACTGAGGCAGGAAAGGTGATAATTCGAAAGATGAACGAAGTTGTGGGGGTTCTTGTAGCTTATGAGGCTTTAATGGAATTGAATCAGACGACGTTTGTACTGTATTAGTTGTGGTTGAGCTGTCAGGTATGTCCTCCCCCGTAACACCTACAAAAACAAAATTTGTTAAATACAGTAATAAAAGTTCCAATATGTCAGGTACCAGAACTTATTAGTTAATCAATTGAGATGGTTTATTAAAAAATGTATAAGAAGTATAATTTTGTTTTGTTTTTCGATTTATTCCGCAATAAACTATTTATACTCGTTTAAAAAAATTAACAGAATAAAAATTAACGTACCCCATACGAAAGCAATTACTAGAAAACAGTACATTGTGAGAAAACCTATGTCTAAAAATGCAACTGCAAGCTATAGGCTATATTAGAATATTAATCAAACACTATGTTAGTCATAACTTTCTTATGAAATTTTAACAATGCTGTAGGCAATTACTTAAAAGTGTAATTTAAAAAACGCTAATGATTCTGCAATTATTGTATGCTTTAGCATCCGTATTTTATGTCTGCTACACATATAAACAAAACAGAGGAGGTATTAAAAAGTTGGAAGCAACCTTCATTTTTATATTTGTTTGTTCAAAAATAATACACGTGCATAAACTTTATGTTAATTTGTTTAATAGTAAATACAGAAATCTAATACTAAGGATCTTAATCCAAAATGTAACTTAATTTACACAGAATTTCAAATTATCTTCACCCGAAAGTGACCTCTTAGCCATTTTATTTTTAGGTCGTTCTCGTAATATCAGTTGATAGCTTGTCGAAGCAGCAAAGTCTTGAACAGGCAGTTGTACAACCTGTAAAAGCTTACGATGACCATGAAATTGATATTATGACAAGTTGTATAAAAATTCACACAACTAGAAGAATTTAATAAGCACTTGAAGGAAGCTAGACCAGCCAGTTATGCATAGTAGCAAATACCTAACCTTCAAACGACAAACATCAGCAGATAATTAATTATCTTAACTGAAATCGTTAATCCACAAATTCGTTTTAGAAGTACAATACAAAGAAAAGGCAGCACGCACAACTCGATGAGTAAACGCAGTTAGTACTCCCGACCATAAGCAAAAACGTTTAGAGTAACTCAGGCGAATTATAGCTACAGAAATATTTCTCAACTTGAGGTTAACGTCGAACTATAGGCAACAAATATTCAAATAGCCATAACAGGGCAAAAGGTGTACTTCTTAACTGCTACATTTCGAAACAGTTTCTGCCAAACGTTTTACAAATCATAGTTTTGGATTAATAAAGGAATTAAATACGTACCAGGTTATAGTATTCGACAGCACCACTGTACCTACTGGTACGGTAACGACAAAAGTGGAGGAAGCAACGTAAAAGACAATAGCGAAGAGAAGGTGCAAACTACATTACTAGAAAGAAGGATTCCTTAATGGAAATAGCATTAAAAATATGATGAGAAAACTCATAAACGAGCAACCATAACGATGTTTATTATACAGATAACCAATAGGGGTGAGCGCCCGAACACTTTCTCCTCTTACTGCTACATAAAATACGGCGCGGTGCTGATGTGGGAAACGGCGTTGTTTCTGTTGTTGTATATGTTGGCGTTGTTGAAGTTGGTGGTGGTGGTGGTGGTGGTTTCTCATCACATCTTCGCATACTTCCACCCAATAACTATTGCGGTGGGAGCGTGGGAATCGTAGTTAATATTGTTGCTGTTGGTGTTGGCAATAGCATTGTTAAAGTTGGTCTAGTTGGAGTGGTTGGTTCAGTTGTTATAGTTGGTTTTGTTGTTGTAATTGGTTTTGTTGTGGTTACTGTTGTTGTTGTTGGCGTTGTTGAAGTTGCTCTTGTTGGGGTGGTTGGTTCAGTTTGTGGTTCGCTTTGTTGTTGTTATTGGTTTTGTTGTGGTGGTTACTATTGTTGTTGTTGATGTTGGCAGTGGCGTTGTAGAAGTTAGTCTTGTTGGGGTTGTTGGTTTAGTTGTGGTTGGCTTTCTATGGTGGTTACTATTATTGTTGCTGATGTTGACAGTGGCGTTGTTGAAGTTGGTCTTGTTGGGGTGGTTGGCTTTGTTGTTGTGGTAGATTTTGCTGGCGGCTGTGGAGGTGGTGGAGGAGGAGGCGGTGGTGGCGGAGGAGGCGGTGGTGGGGGTGGAGGAGGAGGAGGTGGTGGTGGTGGAGTGAGAGGTTTTGTTGGTGGAGGAGGTGGTAGTGGTGGTGGTGGTGGTGGTGGTGGTGGTGGTGGTGGTGGAGGGGGAGGAAGCTGTGGTGGAGGAGGTGGTAGAGGTTTCGTTGGTACTGGAGGTTTTGGCGACGTTGGGGTTGGAGGAGGTGGAGGTGGTGGTGGAGGTGGTGGAGGAGGTGGTAGAGGTTTCGTTGGTACTGGAGGTTTTGGCGACGTTGGGGTTGGAGGAGGTGGAGGTGGTGGAGGAGGTGGTGGTGGTGGTGGTGGCGGGGGAGGTGGCGGTGGAGGTAACGGTGGAGGTAGAGTTTTACGAAAAACTCTCTTTGCAGCTACCTGAGGTCGCATACTGGGCGATATTGTAATAGGGTATGTTAATGTAAAAGTTGACAAATATGCTAAAGCAGACGGTGTTGTAGAAGTAACCTGTGATATTGATAAACTTGGTAAAGATGTTTCAGTAACCGGTGTCGTTAAAATCGATAGTAGTACTGAGGACAGCAACGGTTGCGATTCATTTTGATGATTTTTAATCACATCCACTGGAGAAGATGTTGAAGATGGTAACGGGAGAGATACATTTTGATCCTTTTTAATCACATATAATGGAGAAGGTGCTGAAGATTGCAACGGGTGCGATAAATTTTGATTCTTTTTAATCACATCTAATGGAGAAGATGTTGAAGGCAACGAAAGCGATACATTTTGATCCATTTTAATCACATCTAATGGAGAAGGTGTTGAAGATGGTAACGGGAAAGATACATTTTGATCCTTTTTAACCACATCTAATGGAAAAGGTGGTGAAGATGACAATGGGAACGATAAATGTTGATCCTTTTTAATCACATCTAATGGAGAAGATGTTGAAGTTGGCAACAGAAGTGATAAATTTTGATCCTTTTTAATCACATCTAATAGAAAAGGTGGTGAAGATGGCAATGAGAACGATAAATTTTGATCTTTTTTAATCACATCTAATGGAGAATATGTTAAAGTTGGCAACGGAAGCGATAAATTTTGATTCTTTTTAATCACATCTAATGGAGAAGGTGCTGAAGATTGCAACGGGTGCGATAAATTTTGATCCTTTTTAATCACATCTAATGGAGAAGATGTTGAAGTTGGCAACGCAAGCGATAAATTTTGATCGATTTTAATCACATCTAATGGAGGTGTTGAAGATTGCAACTGGTGATATAAATTTTGATCCTTTTTAATCACATCTAATGGAGAAGGTGTTGAAGATAGCAACGGTTGCGATAAATTTTGATCTTTTTTAATCACATCTAATGGAGATGTTGAAGATTGCAAAGGATGCGATACATTTTGATCTATTGTAATCACATCTAATAGAGAAGGTGTCAAAGATGGCACCGGGTGATATTTTTTAATCACATCCAATGAAAAACGTGTTGGAGATGATTTTACTAACACTGGTACAATGAGAAATGAGGGAGCTATCTGTCTGTCACTTAAAGCTATTGGTGGTAAGGGCCGAAATGATAGGGACGTAGAATTAAACATTAAAGGTGCCAATTTCGAATTTGGAGAAGGTGATAACAAAAAAGGATAATACCAAATAGGATGAGCAAAGTTAGGATAATCTGAATTATCCAGTGGTTTCTCAGGGAATAGAGCTGGTAACGGTTTGAATCGTGGAGCCGAAGGAGAAGCTAAACGCTGATGTAATGGAAGTGGGGGTATTGATGGTTGAAACTGGAAAATTGGTGGAGGCTGGTTGTAAGAAAGAAATTGATGTAGGAAAGGTGATGATTGTAAAGATGAGCGCAGTTGTGGGGGTTCTTCTACCGCATCCGGCATTGATGTAGTTGAATCAGGCACTGTGGACGGCATTGGTACTGCAGCAGTTGTGATAGAGTTTTCACTTGTTTTCTCCCCCAAAACACCTAAAATAACATTGTTAAATACAGTAATCAAATTCCCAATATGTCGGGTAACAGTGGAACCCTACAACCTCTTAGTTAAAGCTTTATAACTTTACTTAATGTTTATACAATAGTTGATACTGTTACCATTCAATAATGCTAGTATTACTAGCAAAGGTATGCTTGATATGTTAAATGTGCATTTTTAGTAAATAGTTTTAATAAAAAAGATATAAGAAGTAAAAATATAATTTCGGTTAATTTTAGTCACAATCAAAATTAACGTACCCCATAGAAAAACAAGTACAAGGAAACAGTACATTGTGAGGAAATCTACAGTAATTGTATACCCATGTTTAAAAATGCAACTGTAAGGTATACGTTACATTGTACTATTAAAGAATCACACCGTTAGTCATAATCTTCCTATAAAACTGTAACAATGCCATGGGTAATTATTTTAAATATTTAATTTAAAAGAAGCTAATTATACAATTGTTTTTTCCTATCAAATTGGAAACACCAGATGAACAAATTTCTTTAATTAGTAAATCGTAAAAATATTTACGATTATTTTTTTAAACAATTAGTGAGACTATTAAAGTAAAGCTACCAAAGCAATTTTATCACAATGCATTGTGTTTTTTAGAAATATTCGACTGTGAGACCTTTAGTAGATAAAATAGAATTTTATCTTTAAAACTACCGGGTTACCCATTAATGTATAAATTACTGTCATGTTTCTAACTTTAAGTAATAAACTAAATAAATTTCTCTAACTTAGTATCTTTGATTACATTTATGTACAATTTTATAGCGGAGCTTAATAGTTACGCCTATATATAACTTCAGTCTTTTATTCTCGCTGCCTTACTAATATCGCTACACTTGGTTTAATAAGACGTTGCAGGTCCGTATCTTAAAAATTTTCTGATGATAATCAAAAAAAGCTCGAAACGTAATGACACCATAATATGTGGTACATTTTTGAATTCAGAATAAAAAGCGCTTCGCAAATTTGGCATAAAAAACCATAACAGTATTTTAAAAAAATAAGTTGATGATGGTTTCTCGAAGACAAAACGTCGGATAAAAAATTTGATAACGTAGTGAATAAGTCCACTAAAAGTTGCTATAAAGAAGTTTAATCAGTTTCGCCCTAACTATAATATTAACGCCAGAAAAAAATAAAATAGAAATTCCAAAAATTCGGCTTTTTTAGATAATTCAAAAACGAAAAATCATATTAAGGATTTCTAGGAGTCATTTTGTTGGTCTTTTAATTGCGCAACTTTCTTCCTATTCAATCAAATTTGTATCTCTTACAATTACCGAGATCCCCATACTGGCCCTCCTTATCTTGGACACACTGTATAATAGTCAACTGTGGTCTGAACCGATGCCTGTTTTGGATGGTGTTGCACGCATCAAACCAAAGCTGCACACAACTAGCTTCAGTGGCACGCAGGTGGAAATCTACATTAAAAGCGTAGACGTGTCCACCTAAGGCTATTCCGAAGAGACATGGAAAGCATGAGCCAATAATTTTCTAACCCCCACTGAATTACATATTCTCACCTAATAGGTAGTGGACATCTCTTAACACAAAAAAGAGATAACCACGGCATTGGATAAAGTTGACGGATGGCCAACCGCATCAACTTACCTTATCTGCAATTGCTGATATTTAATCTGTTAAGCCTTTTTAATTTAGATTCTGGGCGATCTTTCAAAGCAGCATAAAAATTAGGTACTCTTGGGTGTAAATGCCGGCCACCAGCTCAGCGATTGGAGGCCCTGTAGTTCTTAAGAACGAAAATGAATTGGTAGAACATTAATTATTAAAAGCCCAGAACACCAACAATTTTTGAAGATAACGGCAAATGCACCCCGGTGAACTACTGAGAAATTGTAAACTCTATACCCAGCTAAAACACACTCCCTGAAAGATAGCTTCAACAAATGCAAACCGTAGCTGACTCACCCTGTATACTGATAATTCGAGATCATTTAATTTCATGCTAAATCACAGTACAATTTTACAATGAATAACTTACAACTAGCATAAAATGGAATGTTAGGAACGCCCTAGATTAATAACTACATGCATGAACTATACTCACAGTTTCTGACATAACAGCTGTTTATAACATATTAAAAACAGGCAGCTTCGCAAGCTACTAGCCGCAAAAGATCCTGGGGCTTAGTTCTGGAAGACGCTTAACGCGTATCTCGAGCTTCGGCCGAAAAGTTCGTGTAGCCGTCGGTGGTAGTTCTGAACGTAAAACAGCGCTGCTCCAACGGGATCAAAATGCCAAACCTCGGGGTAAATACACCCCACAATGTGGTTCCTTCTTGCGCCCTAACTAAGCGCTGGCGACAAGGGAAAGCGGTTCCGTGGAGGCTCGACAAATCGACTCGGGACCTGCAGCACGTTGCCATAAACTGAGAACGAATTCAAGACGAGCAATACATTTTTGCCTGGTACGGCTTGCTGTAAGAGAGAAAAAGAAGGTTCTATTAAAACACTCAAGGACAGGCTTCTTAACGCGAAATAGCTGCTCACCCCAGGCGGTTTTTGGTCAGAAAAAGAACAGCTCGAGCGTGCAATCACTGACAAATCTGCCGAAGCGAAGGAAACATCGTCCTTAAATAAGTTCGAACTCTCAAATCCACGAAGACGTCAGCGTTTACATAACTTCACTACTTCAAGCCAACCAAAAACCCTATACAAGCATCCTCGAACTTTTGAATTACACCTTTTATGAACTGCTCGTTTCCAGTTGCTATCGAAGAAAAAGCGTGTCAAGCCCTGCCATCGGTTTTCCCCAGATAAAAGCATATCGCAATTGTCACGGCCAAAAGCCGGTGGGCAGTGCGCGGGAAAAATAATATTCGAATTCCAAATTACGACAGGCATTCTACACGTAACAAATTATCCTCAAATCATTTGCATACGGTTGAACAGCAGGTTTGTTATGCAATGTACTACTATTAAGGAAAATTCCGTATCAGTGACGTCACCTAGGATTTATGAAAAGTGTTATATACTGCTCTCGGATTCTTTTAAGCAATTAGCAACAAAATATACACTATACCAATTGCTTAAACGCATAAAAAACCGTATTAAAGTTTATTTTAGATGCAGGAGCTAGCTACAGAAAGGAAAGTGAAACGTGTAGGTGTTTCTGTAAAAACTATACCGAAGAGAAAGTAATCATAACATAATGCAGTGGTAACAATACCTACATGGAGGCAAAATAAGTCTGGACTTTAAAGTAACGAAGTTCAGAAAACTCCCAACGGTTCGCCATGTGTCACTACCAGACCTGGGGGCCGAACAGTTGCACATGAATGGCGCCTGGGGGCGGAAAGACTGGAATTTGACATGGGCACGATATACCTACAAATATGGTTACTTGGACGGCGTAGAACAGAAATTTGACCTGAGTCACGGCTGACTCACGAAGATGGTAACCAAGACGGCAGAGGTGCTGGATCCTAACGACAAAATCAACCCACGACGATGAGTAACTCACCAGAGTCTGGAAATATACAAGGAAAATTTCTTTAAGTATTGCACGAATGCAAGAAGCGAGTCCGAATTTAATTGATAAGTTTGAAATTTACGAAAATACTTTTAAACACCAACAATGCCACCACGGCGAAATTCACTAACTTCAACCACGTTCGCACCTTGTGTGGGTAGTAACAATCTCTTAGCCTATACTAAGAGAAAGAAGAAGAACCACGTTCGTAACGCTCTATATATAATAATTAGACCACGCCCACTAACACACGTCTAACTTTTTTCCTGTTCTTTTCCTCTCAGAGAACGGGCCATTTGATAGATGTGGGTCCTAAAACTGAGGTAAAACTAAAATGAGAATAAATAATTGCGCGTGTGCCGATATTATCCATACAACATATAGTTTCTTTTTTATTAATATATTAGCTTTACTTCTACCTTTAGGTCAGCTTCCTATATTTTACTTTCAAAAATTGATCACTATAACAGTGTGCTTGCGGTTCGTCTCTAGCTACAGTGAGGACGTTGTGTGTCCTTTATTAATGAGATCTCCAAGTTATTTGAGAGCCAACAAGTTTAATTACTCTCAAGTACACTGATATAGATAGAAGACAACTTATAAACTTCGCTATATATACAGCACAATACAAATCTTGAAACTTCAAAGTTTGAATGAAAGAAGCAATTCTTTATATAGATTTATTGGCAATTTTAGATTTGGTCAGTCTATTCTATTTGTATGTATGGGAATAATTATCAACTTCTAATGTCTATCTAAGCAATAGTATCTTAACACGGGGTATCTCACTTAAGCTTACGTAAATATTACTAAGGGGTTATAAGCTGTTCTTATTTTTGAGAATATGCGAAATATTACAAGATAATCATTACTTTACTTATCTGGTAATTTGTTACGTTTGTGGCATCGACGACCAGCCTTCAGGAGCCCAATCAACCTGAAACACCGCTCAAGAGGTCGATCCGCTCTCCCAACTGTCACTCTGACAGCCGCTAAACGCCAGTTGTTATTTGACCACAAGCAATCGCAAGATCTCCGTAATGAAATTCTTAAGAAGAGATGTTTAAACTAATGCGTTTCCGTCGCCCCAGACTTGTCGCTATAATATCGAATTAGGTAGACCCAAAAACAACTGTCCATACCCTGTACTTAACCTGCAAAAAAAAGTATGCAAAACTTTCAGTGGTTCCGAAATCAGTCGATATGACCTGGAGCTCAGTCAGTTGGAAAGTGGTATTCGCTCTCAAAATCTGCCTCAATCACGCTTTGTTAGTATCCACATACTATCACCGAAGAACGATAAATCCGGAGTTCACCACATTTTTACCACAAAAAACCTTTTATGCACAGCTAAATCCTGTCACCAATTTGATATAACAAAAACCGGATATTATTTTTCTACCCCCTTTTCTTTTTTTAAAAACCATTGTAACTCGGATATTAATTTTCATATGCTTCCACTGTGTTTTCCCTAGTCGATCGTCTATTCACGGCCATATATAACGTAAACTACTAACATTAGTATATAGGCTTTTAGCACGTAACAAAAAATAAAACTTCTAAACTTCATTAAATGTGTATCTTACGTCGTTTATTATTGGATGGTCTATTCTGACATTAATATATCCCATAAATACAACTCCTGTTAAAAGAAAATTTCAATTTACGACCTGCAATCAGCTTAAGAGAGTAGGGTAGCTCAGCGTAAAGAGCGAGAAAAAGCAAGACAATCTCGTGACAATCAAATAACAGTAGATATAGGAATAAATTCTTATTATTGTGAAGTGCGTTACCTGGTGTTCACCAACCGATAATATAATTTAAAAAATCCATTAAACAAACTTTCCTCTCAGCGTCAAAAATGTGGGAATGCGTTCAAATTTAAGGTCCGTTAAGCGATGGATCCTTAAAATATTCTACACATACAACTTGACTATTGCTTTATTTAAAACGTACATTATGAAAATAATAACGTAGATTTACTTTTATCAATGTAATGCAATACTGTTATTCCGAAATTTTCAGCAGAAGGACGAAAGGCGAGTGAGGCTAAATTTCTGGAATAACGAAGAAATGGGTAGCAGGAACCAAGCTATCATTAGCTGCAAATATTTCGATGATAATGAAGATGGCGTCAGTATGAAGACGATGTCGACACGAGGACGACGTCGATATGAAGACAGATTCAAAATATGTTAATTGCGGTTGGGACCGGTAAAGTGCTGGCGGTATCCAATACAACGCCGATAGCAAATTCTCCATAACACAAACAAGACGAAAATACAATTTCAAAGCAAGGCAGGAAGATTCTCTCGAAAAGGCTGAAAGTATCACTACGGCCATAACTGTTTCAATGCAACAAATTACATTGTGACTTGAGCGCCTCGGTAACCACCCAACGCAATTCAGCCTTACGCCTGGATAAAAGCAGTGGCAACGTTAGCTTTCAAACCGACATAACACTCCATCCTTCTCAGGTATTTCATTGATCTTGATTTATGTATGAGAAGTACCGTGTGTAGAAGGAACTGCCGATATAAATTGATGTCAACAACATAAAATTTAAAATAGTGGAATAAAATCACGAAGAACCATGTGTGCGATGGAAATTATTATTGAGCACTCCTATTCAACAAGAGCATCAAGTTATAACTTCACCATAATTCCTACTAATAACCAACAATAATAGCAGCAACAACTCAATTAAAAAATAATTATTGAAACACTAATTAAATTGACTCTTGGCAAATGTACTTTGGATTCTACATATAACAACCAAATATGAACCCATTGTATTTTATACTAAAAATCTTCTTGATTATCTGGCTGATTGAAAGGAAAGGTAACGGTTTTGCAGTTAGAACCATATTACTTAAATGTCTTAATTGCTTCCACAGAAACAGCTGATGCCCACCACACAGAAGACGCAAACGCAGGCATAGGATTTACTGTACGTGTCATCCATAGCAAACTCACTGGATACAATTTATTTTAACTTAAATAATTATTACTTTTCGTTTATTAAAAAGATAAAGGAATTGGGTTGTGAGCATATACCTTTATCTTACGTAACCTTATCAAATGGTGCACTCATTCCCAAAATATGAGTCTGTATTTTGCACTAAATTACATACCATAAAACAAAACATCCAAAATATTTTTTTTAGGCCATTATCTACACAGGCAATAAACCCTCATGCACAGCAACCCTTATATCGAGAATATGGGCAATTACAACTTGCTCATGCATTAAAAAGTATGTAAAGTCATATTTAGCGATAGCAGCTTGCTAATAGCACGTTTAGCTTCTAACGGTAATGTTCCTGCGCAGTTTCAATAAAGCCAGGGTATATGTGAGAATTGGTGATCCAACTATAGTTGAGAAAAAGAAGCATATACTCTATAGAAATGCCAGAGTTGAATTTCACCCCAACTGTGTAAGAAGTGATGGTTCTTACAGCCACAAACATAATATTGCCTTAATACAGGTTTGTTCGATTCGCTTTTCACATATGCATTGCCTTCTAATTTATTAAACTTGATTAGTTCAATTATTACCATAACATCTATTTAGAACGAACGCTCTCCAGTTCTTCCAAAATATTTTACCCTTTTTACTCAGAGTACTCGGTTTGTTGACAAGATTTTCTCCGTTAAACTGGAAGGCAACGTATGAGTTTCATCTATCTGTTTCAATACCTATTCTTCACTTTTACAGCTCAATAAGCCATTTTTCGATTCTAAATATGTTTCTATAGCGAAGCTTCCATACCAAAAAAGAAGTTGGATTTCAAAGACTACAAAGGCTTTAGACCTAGCAGCTTACACTGATCTACAGGTGCATCCCTGCATATCGTTTTAAAATCTACTAAATCGTATAATCTTATAGGACAGGGCCACAACCCTCAAGGATGCAGTCTGGCACACAAAATCCTACATTCAACACCCTACAGTTTGCTCAGAGCATCTTAGAAATGACAATTATAAAGCGGGGAAGTTACTGTGCGCATCCTATCATCACAAAAATGGATATAGAAACTGTCGTGTAAGAACAATCTAAACTACATAATAAATATATGACAATTTCTAAGAGCTGTAAAGATGTTCTTTTAGACAGACGTAGGAGCCCCTCTTGCCTCTGACGACACTCTTATAGGAATACTTTCGTTCAAGAGGATGGGATGTGGGAAAGTCTCCGGTGTTGCTAGTTTTGTCAATGTTCCCCGGCATTTAGATTGGATTCGTAAAACCACTCGCAAGTATACGCCTTGGATACAGCTTTGACTCATTTTATGTGTGTTGCAAGAAGTTTCCACAGATAAATAATTTAAACTAAATTAAAAAACCCTGTAGAAATATATTTCTAAACAGCTTTTTATTGTATATTAATATAAGTCTCTTCATTTTACACAAGCCGGTTCCTCCCAGGTCAATAATTATTTCTTTTTCCTATATCATGCTTCCAATTTCCTTCTTGCCGCCTTTCCTCTAAGCATCGCAAATACAGTTTTACTTTCAATTCCTCCGTGTGTTTTAGTCTCTTCCTATCCCTTCGAGTCTTCCCTTTATTCTCATCTTATCAATTCCTTCCGTTGCTTAAAATGTTATCCTTATTGATTCCAAGATCCTTGCGTTAACCCTATACTTGCCAGACCACTTTATTAACTTTATTAACATAAGAGTTATCAGCTTTTATTTACCATCTCTTCTCGTGCATCGAATCATCTCTGTTGTTCTATTGGCCATCCCTGGTGCTAATGTTAATTGTATAATTTAGATTTAGTTTGCAAGATCATATGTTTTAAAAACCTTCAAATATATATTAGCTTATATTGATTTTGTTAGGTGGAGTAAGCCACCGCCAGTGATTTTAAACTATCGGAAAGGGTAAACGCGTAAATTCTTTGGAGAACTAGCGCACGAACTGTAATTTTCCGTTTGGAGGCAGTTTTCAGCTCTATAACAACCTACGATCTTTTGTCTGATATATAACAGTTTTTCAAGCATAGTATAACTTGAAGCTCGGTTCACGTTCTCTTTGTGTATCGTAGAACTTCAAATTACGATCTCTATCGGCTAACGCAGGCAACGGGCTGAATTCTGTCGCATCGCTTTATCTCGACCTGTAGTTAGCCTAAAATCTAGCCCGCGGGTTTGGAACTTTAAACAGAAACAACTTTTGGAAATAAGGTGATTAGGATTCAATAAGCTACACACCTTTCAGCTAACTTACTTTCAAATCGTACTAAAATATTCATTATAACAAAGTGAAAAGAAAGAATTAAAATAATGTTTAAACTTTTCAGAAACCCTGTAACATAAAAAAAGCAGTTTCAAATTCACCCATAATTCAAACAGGGCTATCTTTACCGCAAAAAAGTGTATACCATGGCAAGATTGCACATACGAGGTTTTTCCGGTAATTATCTAACCTTAAACTATAAAAAAAATTACTATCCTAGAACAACGACACCCTACTTCAAAGAAGATTTCTAATTTAGGAACGGTAGGACATCGCAGGGAGCCATATGATGACGCACATGAGTTATGAAATACATATTTCGCTAAAAAATCTTGTAGACGACCAAATGGATGCGCTCGTGTAAACTGCACCTCTCAATCTCCTCAAGATTTTCAGGTAGCATTCCTTGTCCACCTTCTGAACTTATAGAGCCTACTCATGGCAAATAAGTTTATGGTCGAAAGCAGTGATATTTCTGCGACTTTAATAAGCTGCCTTTGGTTTTTCTTTTTCTGACGCTTTTCATTGAGAGGACTAAGCTATTGTTCTAGTGTCATAGCCATATACCAATCTCTCATAACCTGCACGAGTAACGAAGGATGGCGAAGGGCGGCCCTTACCTGTTAGCGAAAGGTATACTGGGTAATTTTCCAGCTGGTAAATATCGGCCTGGGATGGCTAACTCGTCATGAGGGTCGGGGTTCCAGATAAGCTGAAAGAGATACTAAGAGAATGGGCGCCATGTCCTCGACGCAGACAAATACTTGGGTCGGCCTCCCCAAGGTTAAGATATACTAAGCTAACACCGATAATACTAAAACGATCTAGTAATGAGATTTATTTAATGCTTCAATTTCAGGTTCTATAGTGCGTACCAAAATCACAACATAAGATCACAAATAAATTCACATATAAACTCATACTAAAAATATATAAACAAACCAAAAAATCGACAAATATATCACAGCAAGTTCACCACGTATCTTACGAGTATCACAACAAATTCGACCTATTAAAAAGGGCAGTGCTGCCCAAACCGAAATTAGCCAAAGGGGCGTTAGATGCTTAGTAACCACCTAGTTGTAATTCGTATTCATATATCAATTAAATAAACTCAAGGGCGTAACTGACTTTCAATTCAAACGCAGTCTCTGTGAAGCGGAGATCCACACCTCACGTGGTATGTCTAAATAAATCTGTAAACCAATATATTAAACACTAGATAATTAAATAGACTCTGTAAAGCAGAGTGCAGTCCAAGACGGAACCTGGGTGAGAACAGCGCATATGTAAGGAGCCGGCAGCGATCAACCCCGAGGGTTGGCCTACTTAATTTGTTTTTGTGGTAATCAAAAATTTAGACAAGGTGGTACGCGTCATTTTGAAAGGCCTAGCAGAGATTGTTATGTACTATGAGAAACTCATATTAAGTTCTATGATATATCAAGCAATTCACTTGCTTTCATTCCTAACCCGAATGAAGAAGTTAATTTAAAAGCGGGCGACACAAATTAATCTCAACAATATTCCCGCTGGCGGTAACACAGTCACGGCATCTGACAGATAAATGATGCAAAAAGAAGCAAGGTTAAAATACTACTAAGAGGTTACGTACCGGTAAACTGATTACTTAAGCGACCGAGCAATAAATTAATGCAATCAAAAATGACTGCCGAAATAACCGGTAAGTACTCCAAATAATAATCAAAGACATAATTACGCAGATAAATCACAAATCATAAAACAAAAGCTATTATACCAAATATATACGTCATGCACAGCGATACATAATTATAACACTACAAAACCTTTCAGGCATAACCAGAACGAGGTACAGAGGTGGTTAATGTGGCAATCAAGCAGCTGGAGGGCGGGTACGTGCCATGAAGATGGCCTCACAACGGGCTGCGGGAGCCTCTCGTCTCAGGAACAGCGATGCCAAGGGGAGATATCCACAGCTACTGGCTGCAGGTATGGTTACCTCGTAAGATCGCATTTGCACAGCATGGTCCCATGCAGAATAAATCATTCCAAATCGAAAATTATCCCAGGTAGAAAAAATGCTAAATATACAAATTTCTAGGTACACAACAGAGCTAAGGAGAAGTAGCCGACTCTAACCTGATTGTGACAAACAGCCTTGTATGCGGTGCCATCGAAGAGAAGGCCCAACAAATCCGCAAATGCGTGGCGAACCAGGGTAATATCACACAAACAATTACCTTGACGTTCAGGGGATTACGATGCCTCAAATCCTCCCAAATAGAGCTAGCTATATCAAAGCTTAATGAAGCAAGAAACCCAGGTCAGCAACCTCTTTCTACCGAATCGGGGATGGAATAGAATGAAAGTTTGCCGAAAGCAATCCACAATCTCAGGTTATCAGGGTTCCAAAATTTGGAAATGGAAGAAAAACCATAGGAATTCCTGCGTGTGGCCCAAGCTGATAAGCATAAAACTGTAAATTGCTGAACTGATTAAAGTTGTAACTAGGGTTGCCTAACCATTTAGGGGAAAAATGTACTAAATATTTAAACATAAATGTGAAAAATAGAATCTAATTCATTATTTCAAATATTGCATGCGAAACTACAAAATGAGCTTAACACACACGAATGTCGAATAGCTTCAGAGGGTCGTGGCTTCTTAAATATGCCATTAAGGTAACCTACACCTCTAGATACCATTCCATCTCGGCCTGTCGAAGGTACTTAAGTCCAGTGACCGGTGTAGTCAGCTCCAACTAGAAGAGCCAACAGCCTTACACCCTCTGATCTTAGCTAAAGCCGCCTTCAGCCAAAGAAGGCTTTCCTACGAACCCGTAACAGCCGCATGATCCTGACAACCGAGACAGGCCCGCCGTCGCGATCCGGACTGTGGCTTGCGCTGATTGGCGAATGACCGCCAATTCGATGTGTACACCTGCCCGAAGAAACCCTCCAAAACTGCCAAATACTTTCTTTTGAAAAAGACAACGTTAGGAAAGTGCTTATTTGTAGTGTTACGTAAGCGACTCTAGATATATTATTCGAAGAGAAAATGAAAGTAGTTGGAAAATTTTATACAATACAGAAATTTGATAAAAACACTATTTTGGCACAGGTTTTACTATTATTGACCAATAAATTACCCATATCGTTTGGTAATTAATATTTTGAAACCGTATATATTTTGGTTGTTTATTACCTGCACATAAAGAGCAAATTATGGATGTACCAATTACGTTCTACATTACAGAAAAAACGTATTTACCGAACTTTGAACAATGATTCATGTTTTTTCAATATTTTTCGTAATATTTGTTCATATCAGCGAACAAACAAGAGTGATACATAAGTGTAACTGCCCGCCGGAATTCGAAGAGGTCGATAGGGCAGAAAATGGACCCATTTGTATGTTCCGAAACAATGAAACACTGCCTTGCAATTTCCCACCTCAACCAGTATGCAATGTCCCCAGTGCGCTTTGTATCAGCGAATGGATACAATTTTCTGAAAAGTTAAAATATTATATTTTACATCGTATGTACATAACTTGGTAGGTTAACATGTAACATTAATTAGAATTTAAAATAAATAGAATCTAAACTATGTATTTAATGCTGGGTGAATCTGCCCTTAATACTAAAGTGGGACGCATGACAATAACTTTGCTAAGAAATTTTTATCTTTGGTCTCCTAGGAGTACACCTAGAACAACCTTAGAAGTATTAAGTTTCTACCATATTTCTCCAAATCATTTCAACTAGAGAGAAGGCAACTTATAGACAAATCACTGCCTACCCCCGAATACTCCTACAAGAATAGTCACTGTAAGCGTTCCCAAAGCTTCTTTCACATATCAAATAACAAAATCCAGAAGACCATCTACTGGATGTTATTGTAAGAAAACCATGAACATAACCGCATTGTGAAATACTCTAAGAAACAGAAAATGGAATTAATGAGTACGGCAACAACTAAAAGTAATCGATGTTAAATGACAATGAAAGATTATTTCAAAGGGAAAAACTAGATGGATCAAGAAACTAATACACTGAAGACCACAAACAGGAAGAAGAGGTATTGCACTTCCAAGGAAAAAGCTATCTAAGTATGGGGCCAACAGCAAAAGCTGGAAATAAAGAAACTAATTCAGTTTTCGGGCGACTAGTCTTCAAAAAAAAACAAGCTAAGTTAAAAGGCTAGTTCGTCAAACTTATTAAGCTTTAACCACTTAAAATTCTACTCAAAATGTTCAAAAGCCGAGTTGTGGTAAAGCTGGTCTACGATTTGACGTTCGACCACCCGCGAATCGTTGTTTCGCCCAGTTTCTGTGGTAGGATATGACATAATAGACAATTTTTTCAACGGGCCCTGGCTTCAAGTCGTCCTTTTCTGCTGTCTTCACTTGTCGGTGTCAGCTGTCGTAAGCGAACCAACCTTGGTCATGTAATTCAGTTTGCCTAGTGCTATGTAAGTTTTGTCTGCACACCCGATTGTGAGGGGCTTTTGGCACTGATTGACTCCTCGTCGTTGACGGATTTTTTGACTAATTAGATCGTTTGACGCGACACGTGGTTGCCCGTCTTAGGTCACGGGGTAAGGTAATCTCATTTCGCATCCTCTTTCTGCTCGAACTAGGTAGTGTGATTATGGTTTGATCTTGCAACAATTCCCGCATAGTGAAATTCCGGCATAGCTACCTCATGCCTGTTGGTAAATTTTCCCGTCCGTCTAGCGATACCCTAAGCTTCAGATGGATGCTCGGTGTAAAGTTTGGCTGCTTGCTGTTCTTTATGGTATTGGTTGACAGCAATCCATGTGCTTGGCGTCGATAGGCCTATGACTGAAATCTGTGCTAGCTGGCGCTGCTCTAGGGGTTGTTACCTAGAGATTCGAGCTAAGTAAGGAACTCCCGAGGAAGCCGGATCATTCAGATCTGCTAACGTTTTACCTTGCTGAATTTTTCGTTTTCGTTTTCCTTCAAGGGGCCCAGCAAGTGTTAGTTTTGGCTTTAAAATAATTATATTCACCTAAACGTGTGCCTAGTGTCTGTTTCACGCCACCAAATTCCTTGGCGTTAGACTGACGGTAGAATTTATTTATGATCTGTGATAGCAGAACATTGCGTAATATTATGTAGTATAATAACTGTGATTTATTTATGTGTGCAACTGTACTAAACCACCATACATTTTATACTAGTATTTGTACCTCATATTTTATTGGGTAATTATATGTGATGTTATTGTAATATGTGTTATTGATTATTGCACCCTGATCGATACGGTCTATGTAATTTTTATTTCGGGTAAACTAGTGATTGGATACCGTTGTATTGTGTTTATGAGTTTTCGCCCAACTGAGCAAATTCGTCGCTTACAAAGATTTATTGGCATTCTAAGTAAATAATCACATTTCGTAGTAGAATTCAGCCGCTTTTCTTGCATGTTAGCGAGCCTTCGAAACTGCTCAGGTAGTCTGGAAGTTAATTGCTTTCTGTTTGAAATATAAGATTAAAGCTTTGGTAGCAAAGCTCTAACATCCTAGGTTAGAAAAGATCTATTCAGAAACAACTGTAGATGGGCGGCCTGCTACAAAACTTAACGTCACAGTGAGGAATGAAAAAAAGAAGACCACAAAGTAAAAGTATTACAAATGTAGTTTGTTAACTACATTTGATAATTGACGCAGTTGCTATTTTCAATTGTATTCTAACGTCACGAGCAGGTAGAATTCTTAGGGATTGTTTTGTTACCATTTGGGCACGCTTGGATGTATTTTTTATAAATTTCATCATAATAACGTTCTAGAATCTGCTGTACGATTTAATTTTGTACAGTAATGTGTAATTTTGCATATTCATGAAGTAAGCTAAACTTTTCAGGAATCTAAATCTTGGAACAGAGCACACATATCAATCGTCGCCGTGTAATTAGTCGAGCACATCGCTGGCATCGCAGCCAACGAAGCCTACCATCCCAATGAGCTAGTTTGGGCAACCTTTAGGGTTGTAATATGTCGTTCCATTGTTAAAAGTTCAATTTCTCAAAAAGGGTATAGTTACTGTAATTTTTCCATTTACTCAGTTTGGATGTGCAAAAGTGTGTTGTTAATGTATTTTATCTGCTACCTCCAACGCAATGACGGTTTAACTTTTTTTTTTAATGAATGGCGTAGAAAGTAAAAAATATTTCTCTTAAACATTTCACCGATACAGTAAACTACCAGTACTAGTTATGCATATCGTTCCTTCGTCGTACTTGTGCTCCTCCGCGGTATATGTTTTTTGTTCTAGGCATTCCATCGCCTTTCAAATTAATCCCTCTTTCTGTTTCATAATCTGCGTCAATATCTTTTACCGAAAATATCTACGGTTGTGAATTCAACGCTCCCAGAACACCATGCAGTCAGCTGTGGTAGTCGTTATGCCAGCAAAGAAACATTCTCCTCCTTATGTGCAATAAGTCAACCTAATTACGTTACCGAAGTGTCCCTGAGGATTGCTCATATCTAACTGGCTCTCGGATTATACTAAGGGGCAGGAAAAAGCTAACATAGTGTTTTTGCTCTACAGCGATATGTGAGAATAATTTTATAAGGTCTAGTTTAATGAACACTTTTGGGTCTTCTGAATATAAAAGCCTGAGCTTCAAGCATATAATATCTTCATAAAATACCATTTTACTATAAATAGTTTTAGATGCAATGAAAGCTATAATTTGAACGTCAATAAATGTTAATCTATACCAACGGTAATATGTAATATTTCAACATGTCGCCATACAATCAGCAATCATTTTGACACAGATATTTCAAACACACACTTGGCATTCAATATATTATTAACATGTAAAACATTGATGCAGTTGTATTGCGGTTTACTCGAATGTGCATTATGGCTTTATCAAGTGCTACGACGAATCCACCTAATGCAGTTACAAAATTCGTTTAAACCAATCAATAAATTAAATGCTCAATTGTTAAAGTATATTAAAGTTGTGTAAGATCCAAATAACATGTCCCTCTTAAAATTGATTTTTTGCATTATATGTAAGTAAAACTTAGTAATATCCATTGTCATTCTTATAGCAGTAAATGCGGTATATTTCCTAGTTTAGGATTATTCAGTTATACTCGTACAGTGGTAATCCGTACTGCCCACTAAAAGTATTGAATAAATCTTCAGACAACTATTTCTTGAAGTTTGAATCTTTTCAAAGATAAGAACTGCAACGCTTTTGATATGGTTAATGTGCCCGTTGCTTCCTTTAATGCCCCAGAATTCTTCATTTAGCCCATCTTCAATGTTAATTCCTTAATCAATTATAAAATGTTATCGTTATTGCTGCCCTTTTATCAAATTTACAACTTTATAATATGTACTGGTATAGTATGTATTCTAAACATGTTACTGTTTTACATTTATTCTTCGTATTAGCTACTGGGCTTTGACTACTTCTTATATTTTTTGATTTGTAATTTTCTACTTTACAATAATCATCAATAGTGACCTATACAAGGTTGAAAAAGTATGAAACGGTACTGACACCACTACGGACACTGTAAGAACTGTATATTTTCGAATGGTATGCAAACTGTAGCTGTAACTCTTGTCTATGAATACCTAAAGTGGCGTCCTGTACCAGAGCTCGTGTGGTACGCTGTGCATGCTGCTAAACAAGTTGTTGTAGATTGGGCGTCAGACACGGAACGTGAATGACGTAGAAGACATTTAGCGAAATGAACACACATTTCGGGACTTCAACGCACCGTAGAGATCGAGACGGATTACTTCGAAGAACGCTAGGAGCACTTTCCCCTATAGCTACATCACAGGCTCGATTCCGTTTCATATTTCTTCAATCTTGTATCATTATGGAATGTTCTGTGATAAAATCCGAGACAATATTTGCAGGTATTGGTTTACTACTCAATCAAAAATCTTATGCAAGAAAACCCAAAACACGTAAGTACCATAATAAATTTAATTGCGTTCGCCAAAGCTAAAAGAGGCATTCTAGTACGAACACTTATACCAGTATTAAAATAAATTTACTTAAATAAACAGTTTTGAGCTAATTACTATTTTATGAATTTGTCTATTTTATAAAACACGTGCTACAAACTATGAAATTGCAAATGTAAAATCAAAATCTGTGTATTCAATACTTGATACTATAACAATGTTATCTAAAAAATATTCCAACCGTCACCCTTGATATTTGGCTTGGAAGTTTCGTACTCAGAAAGCTCACATGACGTATTCGCTTTCTCTCCACTACTTACTGTTATATTTTACTGTATTATACTAGACTGTCTTAGCTACCTTATTTAAAACGTTTAGTATTTTCTGTGACTATTATAGGTAAAGATATTTGCCTAGGTTCGTAAGGCTTGCTTTAAATACGCATTTTACTTTGGGAAGGGAAATGGATGAAAGAGTACCACCAGTAGTTGAGCCTACAGACCAAGAATGGAGTGATAACCTAACGCAATTCAACGTGAGTATGCTTTCACTTACTTAACAATCGAAATGATAAAATATATAGGGTAGATAAGTATTAACGCATTCTGCATAATTAAATGTAATTAAGTATTCAAGTAAATAGCTATCGAATATTCTTAGGACCATAACACTTTAATGTGAAGTTTATAGTAGTGTAGAAAAATATTAAGCGCCAAATAGACGACAGTACTTGATCCTCCTACTTGAAAGAACAAAACCATAAAAATAAAAATAAAAAAAGAACTGCAAATTGTATACAAAAATAAATAATGAAGAAAAGTGTGTATGAATTGGGGTACCTTGCAAGATAATTAAAAAGAAATACCCATTATTAATCTTCTTAAATAAAAACTTGGTTGCACAGTGGTGAGCGCTCTGGATTCTTATTCGAGCTATCTCGAGTTTGAACCTGAGCGATAGAAAGGATTTTTCAAAAAACTGTTCATTTTGGCCTAACGTGTCTGGTCCCCTGTGCAGAAAAACCAGGAAGTGCCGCTATACGATACAAAACTCCGGTACTTACTCCTTATTAAGTGAGTTTTGATGGGTTTTGTAAATTAAATAACGCAGAGCGGATTGAGAAGATATCTCCGGAAATTAGAACCGTCGTGGTCACAACATGTAAGTACACTCTGCAAAAACTACACAACTTCCGTAGATGCGCAACTGAAGAAATTCTTGCAGAATACTATGCAAGACCTTTTTTAAAGATCTGAAAGCCGATTCTGGTAGGGCATAATGAGATGTTTGCAACTATTGGTTAAAAATGTAGCAGGTGATTAATTCGGCAATGTGTTTTACTGAAGCGCTACGGGAATGGAGACAGCATGACCGATTTTTGGCCAAGCTTACGAGAAGGAGTTTCTGCTCAACACGTGTGGTTTATGGCTTATATATCAATCTTGAAATTACTTTTACGACCTTTTAATGAACTAATGGGTGTTTTATTTGACATCTCAAATTTTTCTGCTCAACGTGTGTGTTCTATGGCTCATATCTTAATCTCGAAGTGACTTTTGATGCACTAACTAGCGTTTTGACAGATTGTGAGGCAGCAGCTGGTCGTTTGGAGAAGTAATGCGTACACTGATTTATGCGGCGGCTGCCCTGTACAGCTGTGCGCATGTCAATTTGAATAATTTATGAAACAGCGACTGCTTGAACACGTGGTGAATGGTTTGGGAGTATGTGCAGGTGTCGGAATTTTTGCTAACGTATGAAATTCATCTACCAAAGAAAAAAATTGAATGGGGTACTAGACAGAAAGGAAACTTTAAGTATAACAGCAGCAGCTCAAACCTTGAAATTATATCTGCGATAGAAACAAAAGCATTAGTTATCGGATATCACATTGCTAACCATCGAACATAAGAAAAGGGGTTTCCAAAGTAGTACTAAAATAATAGGAAAGATATGATAATCCAAAGAACTTGAAAACGAGGCTAATATAGTGGTCAATGTTCCTCATGTTGCTGTAGCGTTGCGAGTCGTGTGCGCTGGAAAGGAATGTAGAAAATTCCTTGATCACTCCCTAAACGAACATTAAACCTAAAATAATTTTAAAATAAAACTAAGCAGGATTCAGCTACAAATACTAAAATATTTTGCTGATGACAACATAAAGAAGTTGGTCGCTTGAAAGGAAGTAGAGAGTCGGAGATTACCAAAATGTTTTTCAAATGGTGGATCAATTGAGTGGACGATTATACGAAAACACCAATTTATGATGTTGTTGTAAAATTCAAAGACTAGAATCTGGAAAAAAACTACCTGCGATGGCACAATGATCACTATGCTCCGTCCGACGAGTTAAGATTGAAGAAAAATAGGAAGAGAGAGAGTCTATAAGGCGCTACAGTAATTCTGTAATATGTTTTAAGCACTGCCGCAAAAAGTATTGGTACTGCTAGATTGTATAACGACGGATCTTTGCCGTCTTTGTTACTCACAAATTGTAAAACGGGCAAAGCAATAGCAGGTTAATACTACTCGTATGGTTACACAAACCTTCACTTACTACAGAAAAATAACGTAGCCGCTAACCGTGCATGACAAGGAAAGAGACAAGAAGCATTATGTTGAGCAGGCACGTGGAACTTTACGTTCGATAGAATATTCTTTATCGTTCTAGCGTTTGTGCCGAGCAAGTGCATGGTCTGCTATTTTGCATTCCTGTATCCATTTAAATTTATAGAAAACTATACTGGAATGTCGCATGTTTTTCTCTACCGCGTTTTCGACCTTCCATGTAAGTGTAGTCCTTGGGAGGCGACCAGAAGGTTCTACGAAACTCGGACGCCATCCTTCAGCGCTAGAATGACTAAGTATTTCTCGAGAACCTCCCGACGCTTCTAAGGACTGCTCTGAGATGCCTCAAATACTATATCAAGATATATTTATCTGGTCCGACACTACTAACGGCGGCCCCACGTATACCGTGTTGATCCGTCTCTTTTCGCTGGAACAGCTTCACTACGAGCACTAAGCTAAGTGTGTGCCATATTTTGCTCCCGTGTGTGCTCTCCTGAGCTTAACATATAAAAAACAGAGTACGTGAAATGTGGCCCACAGACGAATAAAGCCATCAACAGTAACAGCGTAGACCTGAAGAAAATCGTCCAATTCAAGTACCTCGGTTTCATCGTTAGTAGCGATGGAACACCTTATCTAATGCCCTAGCTCCAGTCAAGTCACCGAAGCCCTCGGAGAGCGCTGAATGCCCGTTCACATGTATGCAAAGATCTACAAGATCGTCATTCGCACAGTGGGCCTCTATCGGTCAAAGTCCTGACGAGCAATATCATATCACGAGCAGATCATCCTCGCAATGGAAGTGCGAATGCTGCGATGGTACATCAGCTGGAACCATGTTAAGAACGAACATGTCAGAAAGATGATCAGTATTGCAAACATTACGATTTAAAGACACAAACAAGCTAATGTAGGTCTTGGCAGACTAAAGGTGCAAAAATTAAGATAAAAACGTGCCCAAGCAAAACACAATTTAAATAAATAGTACTTATGTTTCAACAGCAGAAGTAGATCAGAGGTAATATTTCTGGTTCCAGTCCAGAAAACGTAAGTTCGATCCTCACCTACTTCGATGACAACAAAAATATAACGCCACGCTGAGCCCACTGCGATTTTCTTAATGCCTACAACCTGTTACAAAACAAAACTGTAACGACGACAACGCACCAGTTTGTTACGGCATAAAATTCGGGTCACCGTTTGTTACCGGCTAAATCGATATTATGACAACAAATAAAAACAATGGCACCATCTTGTGATGCCAGCTTGTTACATTGCAAACTGACTTTACGACACAAGCAATGCCAAAAGACTAGCTCATAAACTAACTCAAATTTGGGAAGGAATTACATAGGACCGCTGCTCCAGCCTGTAACAAAAGAGATGCCGGCATAGCGTCAGTAGAACGAGGGGGGTTCAAGACGGAATTACATAGAGCAGCGGCCTAACAACAGAAAAGCAGATCTAAATTGCCAAGCCGACACCACATTGCTACAAGGGGAAACTACACAGGTAAACCCACTGAGGAAAAGTGAAAGTATAATAGATTCACCTTTCAACTATAACCTTGGCAGTGTCCTAGTCAGCGAGCCACAACATTGAACTTACCTTGCGGGAAACTCTCTTGAGCTGCTTGCTAACCTCCATTCACAAAAGAAAACATATACAAATTGCATGCAAATATCGAAAACATTACAAGAAAAACCACAGTTAAATAACAATGAACTGTATTACCAAAAATATAAAAAACGAACAAAAGTTTAGTACATAAAGGTACGAAATGCGTTAGTAACGGTTGAATATAAGTATAAATTACGTAACGTCTAAATTTAGTTAAATAGGCAAGCTTGACATCAACTAATGAATTGACTTGTAATCGGTAACAACATTGAATTATCCAAACCACTGTCTCAACAAAAAGCAATAAAGAACGGTAATTAACTAAACGTGGCACCAATGCGACACACACCTTATCTGCCACAACGTAAAGGTAAACAAGATTATGAAATCTGACTGTAATGAATTAAATTGACATGTTAGCAACTACAATGGTTAAACAGAAAATACTACAATTACAACAACTGTACTCATTCTGCCTGGCACGTCGTAAAACACTATGTATACTTTATTCTAGGTACTATGAAAACTATTACATTAAAACAGTAAGTGAAGAAACCTATGTCTAAAAATGCAACTGCAAGGTGTAGGTTATATTAGAGTATTAATTAAATACTATGTTAATCATAACTTTCTTATGACACTTTAACAATGCTGTAGGTAATTTCTTCTTAAAGGTGTAATTTAAAAAAGGCTAATTCTTCTGCAATTAATGTGTGATTCAGCATCTGTATTTTACGTCTGCTCCACATATAAACAAAACACAGGAGCTATTAAAAAGTTGGAAGCTACATTCAGTTTTATTTCATTTCTATTTATTTATTTATTCATAATTGTTTGTTCAAAAATAATAGACTTGCATAAACTTTATGTTAATTTATTTAATAATAAATACAAAAATCTAACATAGAGATTTTAATCCAGAATTTCAAATTATCTTCACCAGAAAGTAATCACTTAGCCACTTTATTTTTTGTTCGTTCTCGTAATACCGGTTGATAGCTTTTCGAAGCAGCAAAGTTTTGAACAGGCAGTTATACAACCTGTAAAAACTTACGATGACCATGAAATTGGTATTATATCCTGTTGTTGTATAAAAATTCATACGACTAAAGGAATTTAATAAGCACTTGAAGGAAGCTAAACGGACCAGTAATGCATAGTAGCAAATACCTAACCTTCAAACGTCAAGCATCAGCAGATAAGTAATTATCATAACTGAAATCGGTAATCGACGAATTCCCTTTAGAAGGCCAACGCAACCAAAAATCAGCAGGCAGAACTCGATGAGTAAACACAGTTAGTAGTCCTGACCATAAACAAAACTGCTATTCTTCGATAATTCATATTCATTTTATTTTTATATGGTAATTAAGAGTAACTCCGGTGATTCATAACTTTAGAAATATTCCTCAACTATAGGTTAATGTCAAAATATACCCAACAAATCTCTAAATACCGTAACAGGGCGAAGGGTGTCCTTTCTAACTGCTACATTTAGAAATAGTTTTTGCCAAACGTTTTACAAATCATTCTTTTCGTTTAATAAAGCAATTAAATACGTACCATGTTGTAGTGTTCGACAGTATCACTGTACCTACTGGTACGATAATGACAAAGGTGGAAGAAGTAACGTAAAAGGCAATAACTATGAGGTGTAAACTACATTATTGGAAAGAAGGGTGACTTAATGGAAATTACAATAAAAATATGATAATGAGAAAACGCTTAAAAGAGCAACCATAGCGATGTTTATTATACGGATAATCAATCGGGCTGAGCGCCTGAACATTTTTTCCTCTTAGTGCTACATAAAATACGGCGCGGTGCTGGTGTGGGAAACGGCGTTGTTTCTGTTGTTGTAGTTATTTCCGTTGTTGTTGGTGTTGGCGTTGTTGAAGTTGGTGGTGGTGGCCGCGGTGGCTTTTCACCACATCTTCGCATAGTTCCACACAATAAATATTGCGGTGGAAGCGTGGGAATCGTGGTTACTATTGTTGTTGTTGGTGTTGGCAATGGCGTTGTTAAAGTGGGTGTTGTTTGGGTGGTTGGTTCAGTTGTTGTGGTTGGTTTTGTTGTGGTAATTGGTTTTGTTGTTGGTGTTGGCAATGGCGTTGTTGAAGTTGGTTTTGTTGGGGTGATTGGTTTAGTTGTTGTGGTTGGCTTTGTTGTTGTGGTAGATTTTGTTGGCGGGGGTGGAGGAGGTGGAGGAGGAGGCGGTGGTGGAGGAGGCGCTGGTGGAGTTGAAGTAGGAGGAGGAGGCGGTGGTGGTGGAGGAGGAGGAGGTTTCGTTGGTGGAGGAGGAGGTGGTGGTGGTGGCGGGGGAGGAGGAGGTGGTGGTGGTGGTGGGGGAGGAGGCGGTGGTGGTGGGGGTGGAGGAGGTGTCGTTGGTGGAGGAGGAGGGGGTGGTGGAGGTGGAGGAGGTTTCGTTGGTGGTGGAGGTGGAGGAGGTTTCGTTGGTGGAGGAGGAGGGGGTGGTGGAGGTGGAGGAGGTTTCGTTGGTGGTGGAGGTGGCGGTGGAGGAGGTGGGTAGCGCCTACAAAGTCTCATACTTCCACAAACGATACTAGTTTTATGAGACCTCCTCCTTTCAATTACCTGACGCCGAACATTGCGCGATATTATTATAGGGTACGTCAATCTAAAAGTTGACAAATTTGTTAAAGCAGACGGTGTTGTAGAAGTAACCTGTGATATTGATAAAGTTGGTGAGGATGTTTCAGTAACCGGTGTTGTTAAAATGGATAGTAGTGGTGAAACCAGCAAAGGGTCCGATACATTTTGATGCTTTTTAATCACATCCATTGGAGAAGATGTTAAAGATATCAACAGGAGCGGTACATTTTTATCCTTTCTAATGACATTTAGAGGAAACGGTGATGGAGATGGTAACGGGAGCGATACATTTTGATCTACTTTAACCACATCTAGTGGAGAAGATGTTGAGGATTTCAACGGGTTCGATAAATTTTCGTCCTTTTTAATCACATCTAATGGAGAAAGTGTTGAAGATTGCAACGACTGCGATAAATTTTGATCTTTTTTAATCACATCTAATGGAAAAGCCGTTGAAAATGGCAACAGCAGCGATACATTTGTATCCTTTCTAATGACATTTAATGGAGACGGTGTTGCAGATGCCAACGGGAGTGATACATTTTGAACCTTTCTAATGACTTTTAATGGAGACGGTGTTGTAAATGGCAACGGGAGCGATACATTTTGTTTCTTTTTAATCACATCTAATAGAGAAGGTGTTGAAGATTGCAATGGCTGCGATAAATTTTGATCTTTTTTAATCACATCTATTGGAAAAGGTGTTGTAGATGATGTTACTAACACTGGTACAATGAGGAATGAGGGAGCCATCCGTCTGTCACTTAAAGCTATAGGTGGTAGAGGTCGAAATGGTAGGGAAGTAGAATTAAACATTAGAGGTACCAATTTCGAATCTGGAGAAGGTGATAACAAAAACGAATAATACCAAATAGGATGAGCAAAATTAGGATAATCTGAATTATCCAGTGGTTTCTCAAGGAATAGAGCTGGTAACGGTATGAATCGTGGAGCCGAAGGAGAAGCTAAACGCTGATGTAAGGGAAGTGGCGGCATTGATGGTTGAAACTGGAAAATTGGTGGAGGCTGGTTGTAAGAAGAAAATTGATGTAGGAAAGGCGATGACTGTAAAGATGAGCGCATTTGTGGGGGTTCTTCTACCGCATCCTGCATTGATGTAGTTGAATCAGACACTGTTGACGGCATTGGTACTGTATCGGTTGTGGTAGAGTTTTCACTTATCTTCTCCCCCAAAACACCTAAAATAATATTATTAAGTACAGTAATCAAATTACCAATATTTCAGGTAACAGTGGAACTCTACAACCTCTTAGTTAAAGCTCTATAACTTTACTTAATGTTTATACAATAGTTGTTATTGTTACCATTCAATAATGCTCGTATTACCATCAAAAGTATGTTTGATATGTTAAATGTGAATTTTTAGTGAATAGTTTTAATAAAGTATAAGAAGTAGAAATATAATTTCGCTTTTAGTTCTAGTCACAATCGAAATTAACATACCCCATAGAAAGGCAAGTACAAGAAAACAGTACATTGTGAGGAAATCTACAGTAATTGTATCCCCATGTCTAAAAGTGCAACTGTAAGGTATACGTTACATTATACTATTAAAAAATCACTCGGTTAGTTATAATCTTTCTATAAAACTTTAACAATGCCATGGGTAATTATTTTAAATGTTTAATTTTAAAGAAGCCTTTGTTTTTTCCTATCAAATTGGAAACAGCAGATGTGAACAAATTTCTTTAATTAGTAAATCGTAAAAATATTCACGATTCTTTGATTACATTTATGTACAATTTTATAGCGAAGCTTAATAGTTAGGCCTATATATAACTTCAGTTTTTTATTCTCGCTGGCTATACCGAAGAGAAGGTAGACACAACATAATGCAGCGGTAACAATACCGACATAGAGGCAAAATAAGTCTAGAGTTTAAAGTAATGAAGTTCAGAAAGCTCTAGCTCCCAACGGTTCGCCTTATGTTACTACCAGACCTGGGGGCCGAACTGTTCCACATGAATGTCGCCTGGGGGCGGAAAGGCTGGAATTTGACAGGGGCACAATTTACCTACAAAGGTGGTTAGTTGGACGGCAGAGGACAGAAATTTGAGCTGAGTTACGGCTGACTCACGAAGATGGTAGCCGAGACGGCAGAGGTGCTGGATCCTAACAATGAAAATCAACCCACAACGATGGGTAACTTAGCAGAATCTGGAAATCTACAAGCAAAACGTCTTTAAGTATTGCACGGATGAAAGAAGCGAGTCCGAATTTAATTGATAAGTTTAAAATTTAAGAAAGTACTACACCGACAATGCCACCACGGTAAAATTTACTAACTTCAACTACGTTCGCACCTTGTGTGTGGTAGTAACAAGCTCTAAGCCTATACTAAGAGGGAGAAAAAAAGCACTATATATAATTAGGCGACGCCCTCTAACATACGTATAACTTTTTCCCTGTTCTTTTCCTCTCAGAGATCGGGCCAGTTGATAGATGTGGGTCCCAAAAACTGAGGTAAAACTACAATAAGAATAGATAATTCGCCGTGTGTCGATATTATCCATACAACATATAGTTTCCTTCTTTATTCATTTTTAATATATTAGCTTTACTCTTACTTTTAGGTTAGCTTCCTACATTTTACTTTCAAAAATTGATCGCTATAACAGTGCTGTGGGCCGCCCCGAGCTACAGTGAAGATGTCGTGTATCCTTTATCAGTGAGATGTCCAAATTATTTGAATGCCAACAAGTTTAGTTACTCTCAAGTACACTGATATAGGTAAAAGAAAACTTATAAAAACTTTGCTATATATTGCAATGATTTTGAGCCCTACACCCCAAACTCTGCAAGCATTACCATATTAAATCGACTTTTCACATAAGCTCAGAGTGGGAGATTTTATTTGACTGCAAAGCTAAGTATTAAATTTGCTAAAAATGGTCATTTGCAATGAGATGCTATTAATTCACAAAATAATTAATCAAAGAATGAAATAAGAATAGCTCAAGTCTCATGGGAATCTTAGTTAAATACTAATTTAGTTAATAAATAGGTTTGTGCTATAAGTAATTGTCAAACCAAATGATATTTTAATAGTGACAAGATGGATCGCTAAATGCAAGGGAAATGCAGCTTAGAATTAAAATACAATTTACTTGAGGAAATCTAGTCAGGGTTCTAGTAAGAAATATAAATTAAAAGCTAGAGAAGCTTACAATCATGCAAAGAGCAAATAAGACGAAGGCATTAATGCGTTTAAAAGGGGTCAGAAGAATCAAAAGGCAAAGGTTACAAGAAATTTCAGAAAAGTAGACACATTGAAATCATAATTGTGATAACCGCTTTAATCAATACAGTGTCATGTGGACAAATAAACTTAATTAAAAAACTCGTGCAGTGAAAATTGGACACACCATAATTAGTATTAATGTAAATAATTATTTAAGACACAGTTATATTGTACATTTTCTTAATGTTAACTAGATTTAGTGTTAAAAGACAGTCAATTGAACATAGTTTATATCTGGTTTTTAAATTAATATCACTAGCTTTTGTTAATTACCGGCAACAGAAGACAATTGCATTTTTTTAATGTACTAACATCCAAATTTGTGCTCTGTATTTAATTAAAGATTTATGTTAGTAGAAATAAAAATACAAATCTCAAACTTCACCAGTGTGTCAAGCAAATTTTTCTGTGCAAGTGACATTATTTGTTGCAAAATCCGCCATAACCTAGTTCCTCAGCTGTTGAGGTTCGACAGCCACGAAGAAGGTGTACCAGATCCTGCTGCCGTGTGACGAAGTTACCAGCGTGTTCAGAAGCCCGAGGGAAACTTGCCTGCATGCCTGCAAGATCGGAGAGGCGAGGTACTGTAAATATTAAAATCTAAATAAATGAGCGCCTGGAAAGTCAAGTCAACACGCGAACGAGCTTTACCTGAAACGATTTAGGCCAAATTCCTTGCCGTATCAGTATTTGCAGCAGTTAAAAGGTTCAGCATCCAGATTTGAGGTTAGGCGGAAGGCAATTTGGAAAGGACGCCGAGATAAACAAAAGCACCCTAAACGCGGCCCCAAAATAACAATCGCTGAAACAAGGGAGAGTTTAATGCCGGGAAATCAAATGAATTCAAATACTTACATTCGAGCTGTGACCGATTTCTGTTTGTTTTGATATATTCATTTAACGCTACCGAGCAGCGGCAGCCATCTTTACTTGCACTTGACCGAGATTTCAAATTGTAGGTTGTGCGCACCGAAGCTTTGTTATGCAGGTCCGCACTTTACCGAACCTGAGCTAGTGTAATAATATTATTTGCAGATGAATAAAATTAAATAAGGGTATACAACTGTTTATTTTACCAAGTAAAGCACAGACAAATTTTAATCAACCCACTATTTGACAATTAGCACCAATCAATAATAATAATAATTTGCGTGGTAACTATTTCTTTATTTTTGATGATTAAAATCACTACGCATGAGCTGTTTATTATATCATACGTCGATTTGCATGCGTCGTTATTTTAATTGTCAGAAATTTCACTTGCATGAATCAACTCTTCTTTTAATCATCCCAGTTTGACTTTGGTTCTTATTCAAATTTACTCCTAGTATCTATTATCAGTTTTAATCTAACTCTTATGCTATCTAAACTAAACTAACCTATAGAGAGTGGCTCAACATTTGTATCAACCTAATCTAACCTATTCTATACTAGCTCTGTATGGGCACATTGCTGAAATATGGAAACGACCCCTAATTCTGCCATCAACCTCGTTTATCAATTCATACGTGTTTTCATTGCTTAACACCTTGTGTACTCGGTAAGGTCCTTAGTAAGCGTTCAGGAATTTCACACATTCTTCTCAACAACTTGTCTTAATTCCTGCACATTCTTTTCAACATCTTGTCTTAATTCCTGTGCATTCTTCTCAACATCTTGTCTTAATTCCTGCGTATTATTTTCAATTGCTTCCCGTAACTTTCTATCACGTTCTGCTTCCTTTCTTACTCGTTCTTCTTCCTTTCTTACTCGTTCTTCTGATTCTTGCTGGATTTGTATTAGGGCTTCCATGTTGTGTTTAATTCTATTGTTTGCTTTGGAGCTTGTGGCTGTTGTTCCTCAGCCTGATCTCCTTGATGTTCTTCTTCTGCCGCAGGCTGTCCTATTACTTCACTTATTTCTTCTTCCTGGTGCTCTTCCTCCTTTCCTTCTTCCATTTTCTTCATTCTTCTAGTACGCTTATCCGCCATTTTGTGTACTCTATTTATTAGGTCGTCAGGCAAAAAGAAAGCGCTCGCACTTACCAGCAAAGGTACCCACACAAATAAACAATCAAAATACAAATTTGAAAAAACTTTCAAGTATCCTGTGGATAAAATTCGAGTAACTATGCACTACTTTTTAATTAAGTTTACTTGTCCATGTGACGCTGTATTCATTTAAGCGGTTATTTCGCGTATTTCCTGTTTGTTTAAAACACTGTCTGAATTTCCTCACAATTATGATTTCAATGTGTCTACTTTTCTGCAATTTCTTCTAACCTTTGCCTTTGGATTCTTCTGACCCCTTTTAAATGCATTAATGCCTTCGTCTTATTTGCTCTTTGCATGATTGTAAATTTCTCTGGTTTTTAATTTATCTTTCTTATTAGAACCCCGACTAGATTTCCTCAAGTAAATTGTATTTTAATTCTACGCTGCATTTCCCTTGCATTTAGCGATCCATCTTGTCATTATTAAAATATCATTTGGTTTGACAATTACTTATAGCACAAACCTATTTATTAACTGAATTAATATTGAACTAAGATTCCCATGAGACTTGAGCTATTCTTATTTCATTCTTTCATTAATTATTTTGTGAATTAATAGCATCTCATTGCAAATATGATCATTTTTAGCAAATTTAATACTTAGCTTTGCAGCAAATAAAATCTCCCACTCTGAGCTTATGTGAAAAGTCCATTTAATATGGTAATGCTTGCAGAGTTTGGGGTGTAGGGCTCAAAACCATTGCAATATATACAGCACAAACTCTTTAAAATTGAAAGAAGTAATTATTTATATAGATTTATTGACAATTTAGTTTTGGTCAGTCTATTTTCTTTGTATTTATAGGAACCATTATCAACTTCTAATTTCTATCTAAGCAATAGTATCATAACACCGGGTACCCAACTGAAGCTTACGTAAATATTACTAAGAGATTATAAGCTGTTCTTATTTTTGAGAATATGCGAAATATCAAAAGATTATCATTACTTTACCTATCTGGTAATTTGTTACGCTTGTGACATCGACTACCAGCCCCTCAGGAGCCCAATCAGCCTGCAACACCGCTGAATAGGTCGATCCGCTCTCCCAACTGTCACTCTGAAGCCGCTAAACGCCAGTTGTCATTTGACCGCAAGCAATCGCAAGATCTCCGTAATGAAATTCTTAAGAAGAGATGTTCAAACTAACGCGTTTTCGTCACACTAGACTTGTTGCTATAATATCGAATTACGAAAATAGAATCAGGTAGACCCAAAAACAACTATACATACCCTGTATTTAACAGGCAAGGAAAAACTATGCAACGCTTTCCGTGGTTCCGAAATCAGTCGATATGACCTGGAGCTCAGTCCGTTGGAAAGTGGTACCCGCTCTCAAAATCTGCCTCGAGCACGCTTAGTTAGTATCCACATACTATCACCGAAGAACTAGAAATCCCGAATTCACCACATTTTTACTACAAAAAGCCTTTTATGTAGAGCTAAATTCTGTCACCAGTTTGATATAACAAAAACCGGTTATTATTTTTCTACCCTCTTTTCTTTTTTAAAAACCCTTGTAACTCGAGTATTAATTTTCGTACGCTTCCACTGCGTTTTTTCCCACTTGATCGTCTATTCACGGCCATATATAACGTAAACTACTAACATTAGTACAATAGGCTTTTAGCACGTAACAAATAATAAAATTTAAAAAGCTCAAGAGAGTAGGATAGCTCAGCGCAAAGAGTGAAAAAAGCAAGACAATCTCGTGGTAGTCAAATAACAGTAGATGTAAGAATAAACTCTTGTTATTGTGAAATGCGTTACCTAGTACTCATCAATCAATAATGTAATTGAAAAAATTGACCAAACAAACCTTCCTCTCAGCGTCAAAGATTTGGGAATGCCTTCAAATTTAAGGTCCGTTAAGCGATGGATTATTAAAATATTCTACATATACAACTTGACTATTGCTGTATTCAAAACGTACATTATTAAAAGAATAAGTTAGATTTACTTTTATCAATGCAATGCAATACCGTTATTTCAAAATTTGCCGCAGAGAGACGAGAGGTGAAACCGGCAGAATTTCTGGAAGAACGAAGAAATGTGTAGCAGGAAGCAAGCTAGCATTAGCGTCAAATATTTCGAGGATAATAAAGATGGCGTCAATATGAAGACGATGTCGACACGAGGCCGACGTCGATATGAAGACAAAATTAAAATATGTCAATGGCGGTCGGGACCGGTGAAGTGCTGGCTGTATCCGATACAAAGCCGATAGGAAGTTCTCCATAACACAAACGAGACGAAAATAGAATTTCAAAGCAAGGCAGGAAGATTCTCTCGAAAAGGCTGAAAGTATCACTACGGCCGTAACTGCTTCAATGCAACAAATTACATTGTGACTTGAGCCCCTCGGCAACCACCCAACGCAATTCACCCTTACGCCTGGATAAAAGCAGTGGCAGCGTTAGCTTTCAAACCGACATAATACTCCATCCTTTTCAGGTATTTCATTGATCTTGATTTATGTATGAGAGGTACGGTGTGTACAAGGAACTGCCGAGTATAAATTGATGTGAACAACATAAAATTTAAAATAGTGTGTAATTGCGCTAAATTACATGCCATAAAACTAAACATTCAAAATAATTTTTAGGCCATTATCTACACATGCAATAAACCCTCATGGACAGCAACCCTTATATCGAGAATATGAGCAATTACAACTTGCTCATGCATTCAAAGGTATGTAAAGTCATATTTAGCGATAGCAGCTTGCTAATAGCACGTTTAGCTTTTAACGGTAATGTTCCTGGGCAGTTTCAATAAATCCAGGGTATATGTGAGAAATGGTGATCCAACAATAGTTGAGAAAAAGAAGCATATACTCTATAGAAATTCCAGAGTTAAATTTCACCCCAAGTGTGTAAGAAGTGAAGGTTCTTACAGCCACAAACATAATATTGCCTTAATACAGGTTTGCTTGATTTGCTTTTCACATCTGCATTGCCTTCTTATTTATTAAACTTGATTAGTTCAATTATTGCCATAACATCTATTTAGCAGAAACGCTCTCCAGTTCTTCCAAAATATTTTATCCTTTTTATTCAGGGTACTCGGTTTGCTGACAAGAATTTCTCTGTCAAACTGGAAGGCAATGTATGAGTTTTATCTATCTGTCTCAATACCTAATCTTCACTTTTACAGTTCAATAAGCCATTCTTCGATTTTAAATATGTTTCTATAGCCAAGCTTCCATACCAAAAAGGAAATTGAATTTCAAAGAGTAAAAAGGCTTTATACCTTCAGCTTACACTGATCTACGGGTGAATATATGGTTATCGTATATGCGAGAACCCTCAAGGATGCGGTCTGGCACACAAAATCTTACATTCAACACCCTACTGTTTGCTCGGAGCATCTTATAAATGACAATTATAAATCGGGAAAGTTATAGAAACGGTCGTGTAAGAACAACCTAAACTACATAATAAACATATGACAATTTCTAAGACCTGTAAAGATGTTCTTTCAGACAGATGTAGAGGCCCCTCTTGCCTCTGACAACACTCTTTCGTTCAAGAAGATGGGATGTAATAAAGTCTCCGGTGTTGCTAGTTTCGTCAATGTTCCCCGGCATCTAGATTAGATTCGTAAAACCACTAGCAAGTATACACCTTGGATACACCTTTGACTCATTTTATGTGTGTTGCAAGAAGTTCCCACGGATAAATAATTTAAACTAAATAAAAGAACTCTGTAGGAATACATTTCTAAATAGTTTTTTATTGTACATTAATATAAGTCTCTTCATTTTACACAAGCCGATTCCTCCTAGGTCAATAATTATTGCGTTTCCCTATATCATTCTTCCAATTCCCTTCTTGCCGCATTTTCTGTAACCATCTCAAATACTAGTTTACTTTCAATTCCTCCGTGTGTTTTAGTCTCTTCCTGTCCCTTTGAGTCTTCCCTTTATTCTTATCTCATCAATTCCTTTCGTTGCTCAAAATGTAATCCTTATTGATTTCAAGATATTTGCGTTAACCCTATACTTGCCAGACCACTTTATTAACTTTATTAACATGAGCGTTATCAGCTTTTATTTACTATCTCTTATCGTTTTTCGAATCATTTCTATTGTTATATTGTCCATCCGTGGTGCTTTTCCTAATGTTAATTGTATAACTTAGATGAGCTAATTTGCAAGATCTTATACTTTAGAGACCTTCAAATATATATTAGTTTATATTGATTTTGTTAGGTGAAATAAGCCACCGCCACTGATTTTAAACTATCGGAAAATGTAAACGCGTACATTTCTTTGGAGAACTAGCGCACAAAGTGTGATTTTTTGTTTGAAGCCATATTGCGGCTCTATAATAACCTACGATCTTTTGCATCGTATATAGAAATTTTCCAAGGATAGTATAATTTGAAGCTCTGTTCACGTTCCGTTAGTGTATCGTAGAATTTCAAATTTTAATCGGTATCGGCTATCGCAGGCAACGCACTGAATTCTGTCGCCATTGCTTTATCTCGACCAGCCGTTAACCTAAAATCTAGCCCGAGTGTTGGCCCAAAACGTTTGAAACTTTAAACAGAAATAGCTTTTGGTAATAGGGTGGTTAGGATTCAGTATGTTACACACTTTGCGGCCAACTTACTTTCGATAGAAATACCCAGTCGGCAACTGTCAACTACTTGGTAAACAAATCTCACTGTGACTATGTTAAATCTATAAGCTAAGCCTCAAGTGCTAGCCTAGAAATCCACAAATCGTTACAAGAACGTAAAAAAATAATCACATCTAGTGTAATAGACGTTGCTTCTATTTGATTCAATTAAATAAAAACTATATTTCAATAGTTTCTAAGCATATCACTTTGAACATAAACATCTCAAGATAGTGTGATGGGTCAAAGTTTACGCCCAGTCGTTTAGGTATTTACCGCGCTGCTGTAATTCTGTATTTGTCACAGTTTGCTAATTTCCTGCACTGTCGCTTCCCGATTTTTGAATGGTGAGTCGCTGAGTCATTTTCATTCAAATGGTTTTTGCGTGCCTTATCTAAATTTGTATTTAATTTTTTTGCACTCGCAGTTATGTTGATTCGGTTTGAAGGCGATTTTACTGGAAAATTATTTCCATACTATAATGGCGGATTAGTTTAGCTGCGTACCTGAAAATCGAAATTTCTCTTCTCAACCCTAATTCTGTCTATGAGAAAAATGAATTGGTCAGTCTTACCCTTTTATTCGCTTTTGCGACCGTTGTATTTTGACTTCATCTGAACCGATTATGACCTACTAGACGCCTACCAATATGTTTGCTTCCTTTCCTATGTGCATTCTACCATGCAACTGTGATCAAGAGTTCCGAGGGTCGTCTCAAATGCCTTTTATAGAACGTCCCTTTTCGCAGACTTTCTGGTGCATCGAACCACTTTGAGTACTTTACTATTATTTACGCGAGATTATATAGACTTTTAACCTTCGAGACAAGTTCTATTCCTGCTTGTTGTAAAAAACATGGCATATTGACGACTTACATAATTTTACTAAATAATTTTAGCAGCAGCCCTCAGGGGTTTCTCAAACTACCTCAAGTCTTTAGTAGACTGTTTAAATGTCATTTACCGTTATTTATTACTGTTCTCTAGTTCCGTATATACTTTTGTTATTTACAAATATGTGTTATCTACGTTTATCGTTTCGTTGACCGATCATTGCTGGTTTACAGTAGTTTTAATTGAGAGTTTATTTTGATATCGGGTACACCCTATTATGTTAATATTTGCGATTCTTAAACTGTTTATATTTTGGGCACACGAAAGCCCTTCCTTGTTATTTTGAGTCGGATAAAAACAATGTAGATAGTGTCTAACAAATATAACGACATATACTTGTTATTTGAAAGCTAACAAAGTCATCAATTCCAATTGGCAGATTTTCTAAGTCGGGTAAACGCCAAATCCATGCACTTGCACTTACATATTACAAACAGTTCTGTGTCTAACTGCAAAAAATATGTATACCATAGCAAGATTGTACATACCATATATGTCCGGTAATTTTCTGACCTTTCACCATAAACAAATAGCTACTCTAGAAAGACACCTAACTTCCAGGGCGATTTCAAGTTTAGGGGAGGTGAGAAATCGCAGGCAACCATATCAGAGTTATATGAAAGTCATCGCTCATGAATAAGAAAATACTTTGTTAAAAAATTTGTATACGAGGAAAGAGATGCGCGCGTGAGCTGTCTTGGTGGCGCTGTCAGTCATCGCTTTCCCAAATAACAGCAGTGAGCATTAATTTGATGTTTCTCCGGCTTTGATAAGCTGCCTTTGGCTTTTCTTCTTCTGAAATTTTGTCCTGGGGTAATAACCGTAGACCCAAAACTCATAACCTGTACACGAATGTCGAATAGCTCCAATGCGTCGTGCTTCTTAAACATTCCCATTAAGATCCCCTAGACCACTAGATGTCATTTCTGCCCGGCCTGCCGAACGCACGTTAGTCCAGTGACCGGTGTAACCAGCTCCAACTGGAGGAGCCAACAGCCTTAGTAGGTTAGAATGGACAGTTGTAGAACCTCCCCCCACTACTTGTCCTTGAGTTCAAGGTCAAGGCTATTTTGCAAGGCTGAACTTAAAGGTCAAGGCTAAACTTGAAGGTCGAGGCCACTTGGAAGGCTAAGTCAACGATCAAGGTCAGCGCTATTTTGCAAGTTCGGTTGCTCAAGGTTATGACCAGTTGTTCTAGGCTATTGTTCAAGGTTAGTTCTTTCAAGGTTTTGCCCTATATAAGTCGCATCGTTTTCTACTACAGCTACCAGTTATCATCATGCCTGCTAGTTTTGGAGATGAGCTTTTTGAAGATGCCCCAGCATTCTACAAAGAGTTTGAGGACTTCATAGCCTCGCAACCGCTACCTTCACAACCTCGTCACCTCCAGGCTGTCATCACAGTCAACTACACGATGATGATCGGCAACGGGCAGTTAGCTGAGACCGCCGTCCTGAGAACGCTGCCAGAACCATTCCAAGGTCTCCAGGAGACAGAAGAGTGGTGGAGCCGGCACGTGAAGCTACCCACAATAAAATACTTATCGAGATTGGTAGATGGCGACGTGGTCGCCATTAATTATTTTTGGATCGAATAAATATTTATATAAATATATGTGTGTGTTCTTTTTTGAGTGTGTATGTAGTTATGTTAAGTTAACGTAAAATAATCTTCAGCGCCATAACTTTAAAGAATTAAAAGAACGCATAAAGAAGAGTAATATTTATTTGTCTTACATATACATTAGACTAGTTTATTATAGTACCAACAGATAACGAAATATGTAACACACATACACAAAATGCAGAATAAAATAACGCTTAAAACAACCGTGGAAACACAACAGGAGCTGTTGGGTGGTTGATGCAGCATCTTCAAAACATCAGGCTTGGTCTTCACTAAAATGGTTTGCCAATTAGTGTCTACTGTATAGGTAGAACAATTGTATTTGATCTTGAACGTAAAAACACCATCTTTCGTAAAGTTTTTCACAGGCAATTTAAAAACGGGAAGAGTTGCCAACGAACTGGTATCCATTTTACGCCACGTAACATTGTGCACACCATCGTTGTAAGCAAGAGACGCCGAACTGCAATGTGGTGGTTGAAGCACGTAGACGACACCATCATAAACGGCCGCGAGAGCGACTAAAAATTTTAGGGGCACCATGTAGAGCGTATGAATGCAACTAATGCACTGGCGATCTTTTGCGACAACAACAGCAACCTTGGTTGGTAAGCGCCCCTCCACCAACTACGTCGATACCACCGCCATCTCCGAAAGTAGTTAACTCTTCGAAAAGTGTCATGGTGTTTAGTAATAGGTCTTGCGCAGTTCGTAAGGCGCGAATGTAATTTGCATATTTGCAATTCTTAGACCAGCGGAGATGTTCAGAGAGGGGTTCGTCATGAGGCTCCCAGTTATGAATTCTAATTCCGCAGTAAAAACATTGCACATCATCTTCACCGTTTTTTATATGAAAGAAACCAACTCTGGCCAACGATTCTGGAGTTTGAACTCCAGTCCAAGTATTGAAGGAGTCTAATCGTTCCAAAAAGCTTTGGAAATGTATTTCACGATCGTCGACGCACATGACTGTAGAAAGTGGAGCAACTGACTAACAGCGAGTTAGGTATTAGGGTCCTATATATACCACAAGCACAAAAAAAATCAGACACGTTTATAGATTTATTTAATCAGTCCAACAATAACTAATGTACATTACATCCCCATCTGGTAGTTGCGCTAGAAAGCGCTGGATGGGGACCTCTATATGTTGCCTCCACCACAGGAATGGGTCGCCCTCGTATGTGGTAGGCACCGTTCTCAGGACGGTCGTCTGCCATAGGCGCTCACTGGCAAGGCTCATGGAATAGTCGAGCGTCACGACAGCCTGGAGTTGATGAGGTGATGGAGGCGGTGGCTGCGAACTAAGAAAGTCCACAAACTCCTCGTAGAATGCTGGGGCATCTTCAAAAAGCGCATCTCCAAAAATAGCAGGCATGATGATAACTGGTAGCTGTAGTAGAAAGCACTACTATATTATTATGAAAGACAAGGTCATACAAATCTCCCACCGTTAAAGCAAATAGCCTTGAAAGATGTATATATAAACGCTGGCAAATAACCTTGAAAGATGTATATATAAACGCGGTGTGATGTCGATGGGTAGTATCAAGTTTGGTGGGTAAGAATGGATAAGTTACAACAGTCGGTTAAAAGTCTTAAACAGCAAGTGTTAATGAAGACAGAAGAAATGTGTGTTAAAGTAAAGCAGCCAATATTATTGAACTCAACGATGTATCCGTTAAATAAGTCAAAAAGTAAATTCGCGTCTGTGGGATTGTGTTGTACCAGAGCATCGTTTGTACCAGCAGTTGTAATTAACGGCAACAAAGGCGATTTTGTTCTGTTGGAGTAAGCTGAGTTTAAAGTGCTTGTAGAAAATCAGGGAGTCATATGTAACTACTTTTACAGTAGAGACTGTCAATTACAACCACGTAACCTGAGTGCTGTGAAAAGAATATGTTTTAAAACAATAGGACTGAGGAAAGTTATTGTGCTTCAAGAAATAGGTATATCTGAAGTGTACTTAGGACTCGAATCAGTGTTCGAATGTTGGGAGTTGTTAAAATTGTTAGAATACAAACTGGAGTGCTTAAAGTGTCAAGAGTTTGAACAGTTTTATCTAAGTATAACTCGAGGTATTTGTACTTTACCTGGGGATGTAAAAACCAACATCGAGAGCGTTTTGGATACTCTACGTATAAAATCAGAAAATGTAGCATGCATGTATGAGATGTTGCATTTTTTCATGGAATTAATTAAGTGTGATATGGTAATGAATAAATGTGTACAGTTGTGAGATATTACTTAGTAAGAAATAAAAGTAGTAATTAGAGAAAGTTGTATTATTTCAATATACATACCACGCTAAGAGGTTGCAATAATTGGAGCTGTGAGTTGAAATTCAACGGCCAGCTTGGATAAGGGATGAAGTTGTTGAAATTTGAGTTTATCACCTTTTTGTAAAACCATCCCAATTACTTCGTTAGGGGTGTGTATAATATTATTGATTATGATTGGTGTGTTGCGAGGATTAACAATAACATTATCTATCCTAGCCTTAGTGAAGGGTATAATATATTCGGATGTACCAGTGTTATTCAGACCAAACAATCCACCAGGTAGTGCAGTTTCAGCGAAGAGAAGTAGGTTTTTTTCATAATATAGGTTATCAAGCCCACCCAGGTCTTCGAAGAGGAACACTTGAGAGTGACGAGTAGAATCACTATGCATGTGCTGTCCAAACTTATTGATAGGCATTCTGCAGCCTTGAAGCACTCAACTCAATATGAATGTACTAAGCATGTACACCCTATAATAAACCACCTCGACAGTAAATAACAAAGACAAATAAAACTAAGAAATTTATTTACAACTAAAATTTATAATTACAACTATAACGAATAATACTAAGAAATTTATTTACACCTAAAATTACAACTAAAACTACTCCTCCGGCTTTGTCCTCCACGGAAGGTGTGGCCACATTAAGTTGATGAAGTCGGGCAGTGGTTCAGGGAGGTCTACGTACACACTTCCATGTTCGGTGGAGCGGTCCTCCATCGCCATTTGTTCTAGGAAGGGCTCGATGATTCGTGAGGCAACGAAAAGTTGCCTCCTGTCGCGGTCCTCAATAAGGGCCCCACCGTTAATCGAAATCAAGGCCACCACTTGGTTTTCCCTTCCTAGGAAGTGCAGGAGGGCTTCCTCCAACTCATATGACGGGATGAACCGATTGTAATTGTAAGTTGGGGCCAAGGGCATATGCTCCCCAGCACGGAAATCGTCCCAAGATCCTTGCACAAGTCCCAAGGTTGATAACAAAGGCCACTCATGGAAAAAGCACTTGAAGAACATGATGACCGCACTGGATGGTTGTCGGAGACAGAATGAATGGAGGAATTTTAGGAAGAGGGGGATGAAAGTGGGTAACCTTGGGCTTGGCCTTCGTCTATACAATTCGGGCGTTTTAAAGAAGGGGTACAACGCCTGACCTTGAGAAGGCTCAAAATGCAAAATTTATGTAATAGAAAAAAGTTTTCGTAAAGCTTGATGAATTTTAAGAGTTTTTTGATTCTTGTGTTTTTTCCCTAAAACCTACAGTTTCCTTGTAAAAAAATAAAGTAGATTTTTAAATTCAATAATATAAATATTTGAATATATGTCGGATAATGTGTTTGTTGTCGCCATCTATCGTTAACTAGCTGTTGTATAAAAATAGCTACTAAATCAATGAAGAAATCTATTCCCCCAGATCTTGTTAATGATAGCTGTTCAATTAAGGAAGAAATCTATTCTCCCAGATCTTGTTAATGTTTCCTTCCAAATTAAATGGGGTTACGCTTTCTTATCAACCTCTAGCGGAAACACAGGTGGAACCCTAGTATATATATTGCCTAAAATATTTTAATGGAAGGTGCATATAGGGAAAAAAATTTCGCTGGGGTGGTAAGGGTGGGGGACGGGGTTGGGGCAAAGCTAAAAGCCGTGTTTGCACCATTAAAAGTACCCAACCAAGTCGCGATCAACCGATACTATTTTCAAAACAAATAAAAAAAAAAAAAAATTTTGAAAAATGTCGCACACGAAAATAAATTTTTTTTTTTTGGTTTTTTTGGTTTTTTGTTTTTTTTGGTTTTTTTTTGGTTTTTTGGTTTTTTTTTTTGAAAAAATGTAAAATCTTAAAATGCTCATATCTCCTTTATTTATTGAGATATTTATACGCGGTTTTTTGCATTATACTCCTAGTGTCATCTACTTTGCGATTATAAACTCAAACTACAACCTCCCCCCCACCACTTGGGGTAAAATATTAAAAATTACATATCTCCGTTGTTTATTTAGATATTTGATCGGAGTTTTTTTTATTGGGTTCCTATTGCCTTGTACTTTGCGATTTTAAACTGAAACTACCACCTACCCCAACCACTTGGGGTTAAATATTAGAAATAGCATAGCTCCGTTGTTTATTAAGATATCGGAGTGTTTTTTAAAATTATGTATATATTAGCTTTTGCTTTCCGATTTGTCCAACCTTTCCACCTTGTAAATTTTAAAACGCTCATATCTCCGTTGTTTAGTGGGCAATCAGTGTGGTGTTTCTTGAATTATTTTTATCTGAGCCTCCGATTTCCGATAGTTTGTGACAATTGTTTCTAGACGCCGCTATTTCACTGTAGACTTTATGTTTATGTAGGACGCTGACGGTAAGGAACTTTGCGACCGTAAAATTCAAGTTCGCAATACCGACATCCACTGCATTCCCAGACCAAGGCCAAGGTGACGCTGACGGTAAGGAACGTCGCGACCGTAAAATTCAAGTTCTTAATACCGACATCCACTGCATTCCCAGACCAAGGCCAAGGTCAGCGTTCCTTGTTGTTATTGTAAGCACCCGAATTTCAAAGTCTCAAGGCCAAGCTCAGTGCTCCTTCTGGTTATTGGAAACGCTCGAATTATAATGTCTCAAGGGCAAGGTCGGTGGACCTTCTTGTTATTTGGAAACGCTCGGAATGTAAGTCTCAAGGCAAGGACAAGCCCCCACCATATTGTTAGTATAAATACATGTGGTGGCGGTAAGGAGCGTCACTCTTAAGTTTGTTCTCGTTCGTGATGCATCGTTCAGGTGTTGTGATTTGTACGGTTTGTGGTGGTGTTACGCGGGCGCCAGGGTATAGTAAGTTGAGTTTGCGGAAACCGCAGGATGTGGTACTCTGCATCTGTCCGAGAGCTAGCGGATCTTACCCCAAATCCGAACTGGCTCAACCTTCTACATCGAAAGCGTCCGACGACAAGGTTACAATACATCAAAATGTCCAGCTGCAGCCACCGGTTGTAGTGGTGTACAAAATCTGAGGCCGATTTGAGAACATAAAAAAAACCGGTGAGTAGCAGGAAAAGCATGTCGAAAAAGCAGAATAAGGGCAAAATTTTAACCCAACTTGATGCAGTTCCGGGGTGTAGTCCCATCACATCGTCCGCTGAAAAACCGGCGAGTGGTAAAATTTTAAAAGAATGTTTGGTTAGAGGGCAGAAACGCAAAATTGAGCCAAATTTGGAAGTAGATTTATTGATTGAGGAGACAGTAAGGGATTGTGCGATTGAGACTGGACATGGGGCCGTTCGCATCGAGGGTGTGCAAGACACATCAACGTTTAACACGCAAAAATTTATGGATATGCCAAGTCTTGATTTTAACGACGGGATACGCGAGAATTTACCACCACCGCAGAAAAAGGTGAGGTCTCAGTCCCCCAATCCCACACGCCCGGAACAAACTTTTGTTGCTATTGATTTCGGGGATACATTTTTTGCGGAAGACGCTTTCGATGTTGCTGTAGAGACCCAAAACCTCGGATTGGGTATCCAAGTCGCTTCAGGCTCAAGGCGACCGACCAGCCGCAACTCACAACTGGCAACACCGCAACCACTGTCACAGAAGAACAATACTGTGCGCATTGTAGCATCCGAAAGCGGACGAGCCTCTCCGGTGGCGGAAGTTGCAATGGGCACAGTAGCAACATTCGATTCCTCTGTTGCGTCCGAGGACACTGAGAGGGAGGCGGTCGATGTTGCACCATCATCCATTTCACAGGGTGATGGTGTGATATCGCCCATCTCTTCGGTAAGCGACGACGACGACGATGACAACGACGAAAATATGCCACTGACGCAAAACAATTTAAAATCATACCAGGACAGAGTTGCCGCTCAGGTTGCACGAATAGCTGAAATTAAATCCTTGGAACGCTTGAGGGACGGTATGGATGTGCAGTTAGATAATATCGAATTACAACTGGCAGCCGTCACCAAAAAAATAATGAGGGTGAGACCCAAAATAGCCAAAGGGCACAGTCGTAAGGCTAAAAAATACGATGAGTATGTGCAACGGCGCAGCCAGCTGACGCAGCGGCAAGGTGAGGTCTCACGAACTCTAATCAACACAGCGAAGCGAATTTGTCAACTAGCGGCGGCAATTCACTAGACAAACAAATGTAAGTTCCCTTAAATTCCAAAACGACGTAACCTAGTTCCCCATCCCCTCCAGGGTATCAAGGCTTAACGTCCACGTTCGTGGTACCTGGGTAGTGTGTTAGAGTGTGCTCCTTGTATTTACATGTTTGGCTAGGGAAGCGATACTCGGCGAGAGCGATACCTCTAACGTTCTAGCGAAGAGCCTGCCCAGTGTAGAATTGCAATTAATCATTTATAATGTTTCAATGCACCGAATGTGGACAGTCCTTCACCAGAGCCGACAATTTGTTCCGCCACCGGAGAGAAAGTTGTCGTCAACAGCTGGGCCAACCATCTACGAGTGGTGAGTTTAAATTGTGTTGATGTAGAGCAGCACCTTCAGTGTAGTTGTATTAATTACAGGCGACGCTATGGAGACTTCGGTGGTGGGTGGTGAGGGGCCGAGTAAACGCCCAAAACTAAACAACTCCAGTAGTGATGGTATGCGTGCTTGGTGTGTTTGTACAGTGTGTAAATAGTTTGTTTTGATAGGTGGTTTCCCAAGGACGCAATACTGTGACGTGTGCGATGAAAACATTCCTCGAACGTGCTTCGGTGGTCATCTGAGGAGCAATCGTCACACGAGACGGTGCGGCGTCTTTCACTTGGGGAAAGGTGTGGTGGCCCTTCAAAACGCCTTCAAGTCCCGTGTGGCCAGTTATAGGATTTCCACGGAAAATTATCACATAAGCGTTGTGGAATATATGACCGAATTGAAAGAAAAAATTTTAAATTTGATAGAAGGGCAGCTAACCAAATTAACTAGCATCAAAATAAATTTCGAACTCTTCGGGTATTTTATTTTGGAAGCTCAAGATCTACAAGACGTAAAAACTTTTCATACGGCTAACGAGGTAGTCACTCGCGGTACAGACTTGAGCCACTTATATGATAATTTGACTGGAAGGCTAGACGAGAAGGTGTCGGAATTTCAGGAGCGGGAATCAGGTGTGTGCAAGAGATCTGTAGCTTTTTGTAACAATTCTAACTTTGGTAATTTTCTGTATTGTCAGGATGGATCTTGAAGCAGTTGTTGTACATTGAAGTCAACGTCAACAAATACAATCCATTTCGGGCATCCTCGTACATCCCGCTCCCAAAGCAGATTCAGCGCAAGAAAGCGATCGTGAACGTTCAAAACAATGACGATTGTTGTTTCGGTTGGGCAGTAACCTCGGCCCTCTGTGTACCAAAGGGATTGCCTAATCGAACTTCTTCGTATCCGAATTGTCGTCGATTTTTACAATGGACCGATATTGAATTTCCGGTTCGGTTGCGCGATATTTCTAAATTTGAAACAATTAATCCGCAGCTTTCTATAAACGTATACGGTTTGGAGAAATTTTTTAAAGACAATAAAACTAAATATGAAGTTGTGGGACCTCTGTACTACACCTCCTGTAAAAAAAGGTGGCATGTAAATTTATTGCTTGTAACTAACGACAAAGGTAATAGTCACTACTGTTGGATCAAAGATTTGTCTAGATTAGTATCGCGACAAATAACGGCTAGAGATGGTGCAAAGCATTTTTGCGACGGCTGCCTGAATTACTTTAGAACTGAAGCACACTTGACTATGCATCAAAGTTATGACTGTAATCAGGTGTATACTAAATTGCCAACGACAGAGTTGATCACCGACAAGTGTGGTCAGGTAAGACCGCAGAATATTCTCAAATTTGAAAATTATCAGAAGCAATTGAAGGTTGGATTCGTAGTGTACGCGGATTTTGAAACAATTTTGGCACCCGTTGATGCAGGAGACCAACAACCGGATCCCACAAAACCTTATACGATTACAACCTGTAAACACATACCCTACTCTTTCGCGTACTATTTGAAATGTTCGTATGACGACAGCCTGTCAAAATTCGAAATTTATCGGGGGGAGGATGCGGTGGACATGTTTATAGAACGTTTAGATAGAGACGCGCAAAACATCTATTCGCATCATTTGAAAAACGTTGTACCTATGAAAGCTATGTCTGCTATGGAAATTCAAAACTTTAACGAAGCCGTTTCATGTTACATTTGTGGTCGACCGTTTGGTGAGGGGGATGTAAAAGTACGCGATCACGATCATTTGACTGGAGACTATCGGGGAGCCGCCCACTCCAATTGTAATTTAAATTATAAACTTCCAAATTTTATTCCGGTATTTTTTCACAATCTAAATTACGATTCGCACCTGTTTGTTAAACAATTGGCTCAAAATAACGAAGACATTGATGTCATTCCGGTAACTAAAGAAAAGTACATTTCGTTTGGCAAACGTCTTTGGGTTGATGAAATTTTTGTGGAGGGAAAGCGAAAAAACATTTATCTGAGCATCAGATTTTTGGATGGCTTTCGTTTCATGGGCTCGTCTTTGGCATCGCTGGCCGACACCTTGTCGGATGGCCAGTGCGTTGAAATTCAAAATCAATTCGGAAATGGCATCAAATTTGAGTTGATGAGACAGAAAGGTGTGTTTCCATATTCCTATTTAGATTCTTTCCAAAAATTAGATGAGTCTGCTTTACCCTCGATCGAAGACTTTTATGACCGTCTAACCGAAACCCATATTTCTCAGACTGATTACGAACGAGCCGTGAAGGTTTGGGAAACTTTTGGTTGTCAAACGTTGGGCGACTACTCCGATGTCTATCTCAAATGTGACGTGTTTATTTTGGCAGACGTGTTCGAAAATTTTAGAAATTTTTATTTAAAACATTACAAGTTGGATCCAGCTCAGTACTACACGGCCCCAGGATTAAGCTGGGACGCTATGTTAAAGTTTACGGGGGTTGAACTTGAGCTGCTTACTGATTTAGATATGTTAGACTTTTTTAGAAACAGTATTCGCGGAGGAGTCAGCACTTGTGTGGGGAGACAAGCTATTGCTAACAATGAGTTTGTCGGGAATTACGATGCTTCTAAACCTACGTCGTTTATCATGTTTTTAGACGCAACCAACCTTTATGGTTACGCAATGAGACAGTTTCTACCACGTGATTTTTTCTTCAGAACCTTTTCGACCAGATATACGTCCGAATGTTTTGTTTTCTGCAGTTCATGCTCGTAGAACCCTCCTTTAATTTCCTGACCTTCTTGGTCCGTGAGTCGATAGGTTGTTGGGTTTGTAAGTCGAACAGTGGATATTGTGAATACTTCGTTGCTCCAGCTTGGCGTGTATCCCTTGCTAAATGCAGAACGATACTTGCTGATGCGTACCGAGTCCCCTGTACGAAACTTTTGAGGTCTCGGATCCACGGTCTTTGTGTGACTGTACGCTGTGTTTAAAAGAAGTTTCGCATTCTTTAAGTTCACTTTGGCAGGTTTCATTCCTATTGTGCGATGCTTGGTTGTGTTATACTTTGCTACTATCTTGGGTAGGATATCCAACCATTTGTAGGACCCTAGCAGGCTGAACTGCTTCCACATCATGTTCTTCAGGGTGCGGTTGCACCTCTCCACTATGTTGCTCTTCATGCTAGAATACGTGCTGTAGTGATTGATATTGTGCTGTCGCATTAATCGTTGAAAATCGGTGTTGTAAAACTCTTTCCCCAAATCCGTCTGCAAGTTTTGAGGTGACACCTTTACACTCCTCAGCACTTTACCCATGGCAACTGTTACGTCCTTTCCTGTTTTACGTTTTACGGGATAGGCCCACACATACTTCGAGAAGGCATTAATGACTACCAGAATATAACGAAAGCCTTTATTGACTTTTGCATAAGGGATCATTTCTACCAAATCAGCTTGATATAAATCGTTCAAGCCTTTTAGAATAACGCGCCTTCTCTTGAAATGTGTTCGTGCTGGTTTGTGGAGTTCGCCAACTATGGCTTCTTTAAGGTTCATTGTCAACTGTTGCTTTCTACTCTCCTACGGGACATTTAAGCAGCAGTTGCACGTATACCTTATTGTTTATGGATTCGAATTGCAGTTTATCTCCTCGCCGCAATGTCTTACCGACAAGCGTCTCCTGTGGGATGCCGTTGATGTGTGATACTACCAAAGGTTCGCTGACTTGAACACTTATGATCTCGCCGGTTGTTAACGGAAAAATGTACTCGTTCTGTCCGAAAATTTTGGAATATCCGCTTTCATCGAACCCACGCCCCACTAGCAGCAGTGGTACTTCTATGTGGAGTTGGTTTACATTTTTTACTTTCATAAAGATACGTTTGGGATGAGAATAATAGCGCGCGCTATGGTAGTGTCTTCCAAATTTGTCTATCGGCATTACTGCTTCGTCGTTGAATGCGTTCTGATCGACATTCCGTCGACCCTAAGGTTTTGTACCCCTTAGAAGATTATTTTCGCGTCTCGTAAGGCTTCGGTGATACGGACTATCTCATTTGAATGACCCGTGTGTCCAGCTGCCTGAGAAGCTATTAATATATGCAACCGATTCACTAATGAGTTGGGATCCTTCCAAGGAACATATTCCACTTTTTTGTCCGTCACTGTTAGTAATCCCTTGCCACGCCGTGATACCTTCGTCGCTGGTCTGCCGGGAGCTCTTATGGTTGAGGAGGCAGTTAGAGGTCGTACTATTTTCATGTATTTAGACCCTGCGTTACCACTAACTTTTTGTGTGGGGTCGTAGTTTACACGATTTGCGGCGGAACGATCCACTAAATCTAGATATTGCTCTAAATCTGCGTTTTTGTATATATTCGGTTTCTTTAAAAACATCAATTCGTACAATCCTGGAGTGCCTTTGTAGACTATTCTGTTGCCGTGGTCTGTAATAACGATATTTTCACCCTCGAACTTGATTTCTTTATTTCCTATAGCAAACTTATCTCCCTCTATGTCGAATCGGACTCCGTAGTGCAAATCGTACTTGTCCTCAGTATCTCGTATCATTCCTTCCACGTATTTTCGAGCTAACCCTTGAAATTGTTCTAAATATTGACCAAGAACTTCCGGTGCCAGCATTTGTTGGATGGTTTCTCTGGCCGCTTGTACAGCACTTTCTTCTGCTGCCGCCTCAGCAACATCCGTCTGCAACTGCTCATCGTATTCCTCTACTGGTTCACTCTGGGATAACACATGCGTCTGCAAAAATCGAGGTGTGGAGGTGTGTGATGGCCCTGGTGTGGACGTGTGTGATGGCCCCGGTGTGGAAGTGTGTGACGATCCCAGAAGGTTTGTCGCAGAAACTCGACCTGGAGTGGTTATCGCTCGCGGACGGGGCAAGGTAGAGGGAGTGGATACTCTACGTTTAATTGTTATTGGCAAATAATCCACTTTTGGTTCGCCCACTGGCACACCTTCTTGCTTTATAGTTGTCAGCAATTCGGTGAGCGGCTTGGAAAGAGGTTTAAATTGCTCAGCTAAAATCGATTGGGATTGGGCGATGTCTGCTTTTAAAGCTGCGTATTTACGTCTAACGGATTGTCGGGTTTTGATAAGTTCCCTGGCTAAACGCTTATCCATGTTGCAACTCCTTCAGTTGTTGGTAAACTACTACCTTCCCTTCTTTGGCAGCTGTCTATATATTAAAGTAATTGTCGAAACCTTTTCTATATCGTCCCGCGTTGGTTTCGCTTTCTTTATCGATCACTAAAAATCCGTGATCCTCATTCCAACAATAAGAGCACAATGCTTTAAATTTGTCGAATGACATGTCCGTGTTGACATGATCGTCGTAAATGTGCTTCAGATTGGTGTTGTCTTGTTGGAATATGATGATGAGATTTGCATTATCTCTTATGAGCTGCTTAGGAATAGATGAATACGTCTGACATAGATAAAAACAATAAATGTTTCGGTGACGTCCGAAACAAAAATAATCTCGAATTATGCTTTGCGTCTCGCAAGCTACGTCGTCAAAAACTATCACGGAATGTTCTTTTGCTTCCTGGGGTTTGATCACCTCACAATCGTTACTATATTCGAAGAATCCAATGTCTCTCAATGGTTGAAAGGCTTCTCTCAGATAATTATATTTGGGTTGATGGAGTGTTTTCGAATATATATAAAGGTGTCCGAATCGCAACCCATTTCGATGTACTAGTAAACTGATCATGAGGTTGGTTTTTCCAGATCCGGATCGACCTATGACCACACATCGTTTACATCCTTTACCCAGTAAAGCGCTGTGCTTTCTGTAAGTCTCGGATATGGAATTTATTGTGTGATTTACTACAGGTAAGGAACACCCTTGCTTCACAATTTTGACGTTTTCCATCGTTTTCGCTCGGAAGGAAACTGCGCTCTACCCGCCGTGCGTTCTCGTTATATATGTTAATTCCGTTTGAAGAACATCAGTCGTGTGTAAGTCTTTAAGATGAAAGCTACTAGGCGTAAACAAACCAGTCATCACCGAAGCGCCAAGCGGAAAGGTCGCGGTTTCCTGAATACCCTTATTGACAAATTACCCTTTGAACTACACATACCAGGGTACAAGTTTTGCGGACCTGGTACCCGACTTAAAAAACGTCTTTCTCGAGGCGATCGAGGAAGGAATCCTCTGGACGAGGCCTGCAAGCAACACGACATCGCATACTCACAATCTAGCGATCTTTCGACACGTCACGCGGCAGATAAAGTTCTAGCAGAGAAAGCTTGGGAACGTGTTAAAGCAAAAGACTCTACTCTTGGGGAAAGAGCTGCAGCCCTTGCTGTTACTGGAATTATGAAAGGAAAGACGAAAGTCGGAATGGGTGTGAAACGGAAGCGTACACGGCGAACGCATTCCAAACGGGTCGGTATCACAGTCCGCTCGCATTCAGGAGGAGCTTTAAAAACAATGAGGAGGAGGAGGCGGAAGCGGTCAAGAGTACTACCTCTTCCGAAAAGAGGAGGCATATTGCCGCTTGTACCCATACTTGCTGCATTAGGAGCATTGGGATCCCTCGGAGGTGGTGCTGCAGCAGTCGCTAAAGCAGTGGGAGACTCAAAGGCTGCTAAAAAGAATCTCCAGGAAAAGGAGCGACATAACAAAGCTATGGAATCCATTGCTCGCGGAAAAGGGTTATATCTACGACCGTATCAGTCAAAAAACTACCGTTGAAGCTGCCGCGCCGCGCGTTAACCAACATCGACGTAGTCTGCTACGTTAAACGCCTAGAAATTCCACACTTTAGGGGAATATTTATGCGGGATGCCCTGCCTATGAAGATTCGTAAACGAGAATGTGGTGTCACTAACCTAGACGATGATGTAGGACCTGGCACGCATTGGACGGCTTACGTAAAAGTGGATACCTTTGTTCTGTATTTCGATAGCATCGGTCGCTTACAACCTCCAACCGAATTAGTGAAATACTTTCGTAGCGATGGTGGCAATAACACGATCACGTATAATTCTAATAGATATCAACGACTCATGTCATACACATGTGGTCACCTGTGTCTCAAATTCCTATATAACTTTGCGAAACCGCTTTTGTCGGCAGTTTAAGTGTTGCGCTTCATCATGTCTAGTATATTCACTCTGACAGGTGATTCATCAATCCTTACTGCGAATTTTGACCCCCCTATTTTCTTAGACGACGGTAGCGAATATGTTTTGGGGTTGTTAAGTTTCGAAACCTACAATACTATTGCTAACATTAGACCTCCCAACAATGAATTTCATCTCGTCGGACTACCTCATATTACTATACCTGAGGGCGCATACGAAATTACGGACATTGCCGACTTTCTGCATAACCAACTTGAGTCTAGCGGAAGTAATGGGCGGGTACTGCTACGCGGAAACAACAGCACCTTAAAAACCGAAATAAAATCGAACGTTCCAATCGACTTTACAAGTGACAATACTATCCGAGACATGCTGGGATTTGACAGCAAAATTTATGATGCGAATATGTGGCATGCAGGTGAACATGTTACAAAAATTTTGAACATTAACTCCATCCTTATCCACTGCAATATCTCTGTCGGTTCCTATAAAAATGGTAAGCCTGGCCCCATCGTTCATCAATTCTTCCCCATAGTGCCGCCTGGGTACAAAATAGTGGAAACACCTAACCCTGTCATTTACCTACCGATCAGCACGAGACAGATCACTAACCTAACTGTTAAAATACTGGACCAGACTGATACCCCCGTCAGTTTTAGTAAGGAAACCGTCACGGTAACATTGCATTTAAAGAAGTTATAATGGGTTTTCGATTCAACCTTTCACCCTACCATGTCCAACCCAGTTCGTATAAGAGACGTTGTCCACAGCCTTGTAAAATCAGTTCAGCTTCGTCCGCCAAGCAGTTAACAAAGGCAAACAGAGACTTCTTGCGATCGTTGGGTTTTAAAGTGCTGTCATGAGTATTCTAAATATTGGGGAACGTGTCCTCGTCGACAACTCCATCGTTAGCAATCAGTTGCACACCCATCAACCGTATACAAACCGTTTCGACTATAACGATGAAATTCGAATTCCAATTCCTGAAGATATGTCAACTCTACCAGGTTTGAGCTATCTATACATAGAGGGAAAATTACGGAAAGCAACCGGTGAAGTTACGACGGCCAAATTTCTTAACAATGGGTTGGCTCACTTATTTAGCGAAATCCGATACGAAATCAATGGTGTCGTTGTCGATTCTGTTACCAAACCTGGTATTACATCTACTCTTAAGGGATATGTGTCTTATACCTCTGATGATGTGAAAAAGCTTCAAAATGCTGGATGGTTGTACGCCCCCAATACTCACATTACCGATGCACAGGGCAACTTCAGTGCCTGCATACCTTTGAGAATGCTGTTAGGTTTTGCAGAAGATTATGGAAAAGTTATACTTAACATCCGACAAGAACTTGTCCTGATTCGCAGCAATACCGATGCCGACGCTGTATTCAGTGCTACCGTAGCGGAGACGGCTAAAGTTACGATTGACAAGCTGTATTGGAAAGTTCCACATGTCACTCCAGGTCTTGCTCAAGAATTATCTCTAACCAAATACATTGACAAAAATATCGACACGCAAGTAGCGTTTCGCAGCTGGCAACTTCATATCATACCAGGCGTTAATGCCGTGACTCAACATTCTCATGCCATTGCAACAACCACCAAATTGCAAACCCCCAGATACGTCATCGTAGGTTTTCAGACGGAACGTTCGGGGCTCATCTCTAAGGACAATAGCCATTTCGACAAAATTAATCTTACGAATTTGCTGACAAATCACCCATTGTTGTGATCGATTGTTCCCATCAAAAAGACTACCTCCATGCAAACGCTGTCGTTTTTCGAGTTGAATTTGAAACTTCCGCTAACGTGCCAGCCAACACAACCGCGTATTGTCTCGTTCTTCACGATCGGGTTTTTACTTATAACGCGTTGTCAAAAGCAGTTAAACAACTGTAATTTCTCAAAACCACTTCAGTTGCACCTCACCTTTTAACGTAACTGGATCGTGCTCCCACCACTTAATACGATGAAGCTCATTATCGACATTCAAGGCTTCAAGACGTCGGATAAGCACTTCAGCCCAAAAGAGTTAGCCGCCTACGACGGTACCTCAGTATCACACTACGTCTTAAAATCACCGTTTCCGTTCACCGCCTTACCATCTCATTTACAACAGCAAGCCCACTGGGTAATGACTAATCACCATTGCATCGATTGGAATGAGGGATTTACTCCAGCATACATGTTTCCTGCAATTTTGCGACGTCTTCTGCACGATGTCACCGAAGTATATGTGAAAGGTCGAGAAAAAGCAGTTTTTCTACGCCGCTATACCAATATCCCCATCATCGAAGTTGAAGAACAACCGGCCCTCACCCCATCACAACCCGCTTGTTTATATCATTCTGCTCCAGTTTGTTATTGTGCTTTGTCTAACGTTTACCATATCTATAATCACTATGTAATGGAATAAAACAACTTTTTAATTTTTATTGTGTTTTTATTTGCATACAATATATACAGTGTTACTACATGGGTTAAACACCTACGTACTAGTGGAAAAGCGTTCTACATAAATTGTGTGCCTATGTTCTGCGCACAAGACGTCTCGCAGTAGTTCAGCCACAGTAAATATCTTGCGTTGGAACCGCAACCTATCCATAGCCTCTCGTTGCCACAGTCCTCTCCGAGCTTCTCGATACGCATACGCCCACGTATGCAAATTGTACACCTGATTCTTCGAGTCGTCAAACTGCACGCTCTTCTTCATTTTCCTTCCTCTCTATAAAGTCTTTCACCTCACACATGTGTTCGTCCAGACCGAGACTAGCCATTAAATCTACAAGAAGGCCTTCATTTATGGCTCCGTTTAAAAATAGTCGACCAACAGCAACACCGTTTTTGTACATTTTTTCTTTTTTCTTCAGTTCCTCGTCACTGAACCAACCAAAACCGTATATGGCTTCGTGAGACGCGTCAAACGCCAAATCTTCCAACAAACTCACTAATCGTTTAACCGCACTAGGTACGTCTCTTGCAGTTGGTCGAGCGGCTTCTCTATACCACATCCACATGACTAAGCTTCTAGTGGTTAAATGCGATGTTGCGTGCACATTCAACAGATGGGTAGGCGGGCATCACCATAACTCGTATACGATTTTTTTCACACATTCACGTTCTAATCTCCAATTTTTTAAATACTTCTCGATGGGCTCCATCACATTGTAATCAAACCAATCCCCGTCTGGAAGTGGTACTGTTGGAAAAGTTTTAAAGTCCGGATGTCCATCCAACGTAACGGTAATTTTCATTTGATCGCAACCAAACCATGGAAATAACTCCGAAAATTCCTGGAAATATTTTCCATATAGCTCCCATGTGTCCATGTTACAACCAGACTGTCACGATTTATTCAATAGACTATGATTTATTTTGCTGCTGCACCGTTTTTGTACATTTTTCTTTTTGGTGGGAGGAGATTCTAGAGTTTGACTTTGAAATCAAGGCCGAGGTGTTAGAGTTCGTCCTTGAAAATAATGTGATGTTGAAAATCATCTTAGCCTTCAACTCAAGGTCAAATCAAAATTAAAAAAATAAACCATTTAAAAATTATATTTAGTTAAATGTTACAGGTGATCAATATTTGAAATATATCTCCAGAAGAGCGAGCCATATCCACTCCTAACTTGAAGTGTGAACATGCCGGTTGGTGTAGCGTTAATTTTCGTTGTAGATTTATACGGTAGATCAAATACTGAGACACGTTCTTCCAGCATTTCAGCAAAGGGATGCTTTGGGTGGTAGTCCACATCCAGCGTCAGCGATGTATTTCCTTCTCTAGCAAAATATTTTAAAATGTTTTTTTCCAAATTGGCAATCAGTCGTTTCCGTTTTTCTTGTTGATTTTGGCTATAGCCAGCCATAGCAGTCACTACATACGCGTCAAATTCCAAGTCTAAATTTCTGAGTCCCGAGGAATTTCTCACTATTTTATCTAAATTGTTTTTTGCATCTTCAAACCAGAAAGCACAGCACAACTTTACAGCGTGCTTTAATGTGATTTCATGTGAAGAATCGTCACTTGAAGTCTGATCCATTATTTTATACGTAAACGAATAGTGTGCGAACTTGACGTAAGTTATAAAACAATTAACGAGACCATGATAATGCGCAACCTTTTATACTTTCGATTATCCCGAAGGTCATCGCCGTTTTTCATTAAATAGTTTAAGGACTCGGTGGTCTAATGGTATGACACCTGGGGAGCCAATCGGTGCATTAAAGGGAATTCTAGACACTGCGCCTCAGGAGATCTGGGTTCGAATCCTAGTCGAGTCAATTTTTTAATAAATAATGATTTATTTAGTAGACAATGAGAATAGCCCATCCACATGACTAAGCTAATACCTGCAGACCAAGTTCTTCTATTTGAACGTCGCACCGAACAATGTTACTACCATACTTTAAAATTTCATACATGGAAACAGTGTTCTCGGTTGTTACCGCCAGGTCTTGCAACACACTCCGTATATTGCTAATGCAGTCCCCAGGCAGGTTTGCAATACCCGTCACTATTTTGTGATAAAATTGCTCAAAGTTCTGCGCTTTTAGAACTGCGAATCGCAATTCCACCAGCCTCTGCAAGTCCCACAGCTCTTCCAACGATTCTTTCGATAAGTAGACTTCACTCTGTCCCACTTCTTCAATTTTTAGTATCTTCTTTTCCTGAAGTTCCAAGAATGTATACTGTTTCCGTGCAGCTACCAGCGGAGACCACTGCTCTTCGGAGGAGGAATAGAAATAATTCGTCAGGATCCCCTGATTTTCAATTAGGGTAGCCCAATCCAACTCCTCGAACTCCACCCAATCGTTTTTGTTTCCTCTTATTTGAATCACTGGGGAAAATCCGGAGTTCGCCCTTAACCCCACACACACATACTTTGAACTGGAGTTGTTTAACTTGTACGTTGTACTATTCAGAAGCACTGGACATAACTGCACTTTATGGACTCTCGTAGTACTGCTCGCCACCGCAGCTACTTGCCGACCCTTAACTACTTCTATAGCTTTTAACAAGGCTTCCATATCAGCGTTCGAATGCTACTACCCTTGCAGACTCTTTTACGCGCTTTTATTCTCACATTTCCAAGGTTACATGTGGATCCTTGACCTTGAGCAACCGAACTTGCAAAATAGCGCTGACCTTGATCGTTGACTTAGCCTTCCAAGTGGCCTCGACCTTCAAGTTTAGGCTTGACCTTGAAGTTCAGCCTTGCAAAATAGCCTTGACCTTGAACTCAAGGACAAGTGGTGGGGGGAGGTTCTACAACTGTCCATTCTAACCTACTTCTAAAAGTTCGTTGTTACGTTTGCGCAAGATATGTAACTGGAGAGTGTACAATGCCTATAAATATAGTCAGCTGTCTATAATTGATTGACTGTTGTTCCTCGACAAGAAAACTGCTTCTAAAAATGCACAAAATGGTTCGAAGGTGTCGCGCGATGTCTTCTACTGAATGAAAAATATACAAAAAAGCATTAGTGATACCTACGAATGCGTTTTGACACGTTTAAATTGCTTTGAATATGAAACAATTAAAACGAAAATTGTGTTTGGTCTGAGTCTAAAAGTTCGTTGTTACGTTTGCGCAAGATATGTAACTGGAGAGTGTACAATGCCTATAAATATAGTCAGCCGTCTATAATTGATTGACTGTTGTTCCTCGACAAGAATACTGCTTCTAAAAAAGCACAAAATGGTTCGAAGGTGTCGCGCGATGTCTTCTACTGAATGAAAAATATACAAAAAAGCATTAGTGATACCTACGAATGCGTTTTGACACGTTTAAATTGCTTTGAATATGAAACAATTAAAACGAAAATTGTGTTTGGTCTGAGTCTAAAAGTTCGTTGTTACGTTTGCGCAAGATATGTAACTGGAGAGTGTACAATGCCTATAAATATAGTCAGCTGTCTATAATTGATTGACTGTTGTTCCTCGACAAGAATACTGCTTCTAAAAATGCACAAAATGGTTCGAAGGTGTCGCGCGATGTCTTCCACTGAATGAAAAATATACAAAAAAGCATTAGTGATACTTACGAATGCGTTTTGACACGTTTAAATTGCTTTGAATATGAAACAATTAAAACGAAAATTGTGTTTGGTCTGAGTCTAAAAGTTCGTTGTTACGTTTGCGCAAGATATGTAACTGGAGAGTGTACAATGCCTATAAATATAGTCAGCTGTCTATAATTGATTGACTGGTGTTCCTCGACAAGAATACTGCTTCTAAAAATGCACAAAATGGTTCGAAGGTGTCGCGCGATGTCTTCTACTGAACGAAAAATATACAAAAAAGCATTAGTGATACCTACGAATGCGTTTTGACACGTTTAAATTGCTTTGAATATGAAACAATTAAAACGAAAATTGTGTTTGGTCTGAGTCTAAAAGTTCGTTGTTACGTTTGCGCAAGATATGTAACTGGAGAGTGTACAATGCCTATAAATATAGTCAGCTGTCTATAATTGATTGACTGTTGTTCCTCGACAAGAATACTGCTTCTAAAAATGCACAAAATGGTTCGAAGGTGTCGCGCGATGTCTTCTACTGAATGAAAAATATACAAAAAAGCATTAGTGATACCTACGAATGCGTTTTGACACGTTTAAATTGCTTTGAATATGAAACAATTAAAACGAAAATTGTGTTTGGTCTGAGTCTAAAAGTTCGTTGTTACGTTTGCGCAAGATATGTAACTGGAGAGCGTACAATGCCTATAAATATAGTCAGCTGTCTAAAATTGATTGACTGTTGTTCCTCGACAAGAATACTGCTTCTAAAAATGCACAAAATGGTTCGAAGGTGTCGCGCGATGTCTTCTACTGAATGAAAAATATACAAAAAAGCATTAGTGATACCTACGAATGCGTTTTGACACGTTTAAATTGCTTTGAATATGAAACAATTAAAACGAAAATTGTGTTTGGTCTGAGTCTAAAAGTTCGTTGTTACGTTTGCGCAAGATATGTAACTGGAGAGTGTACAATGCCTATAAATATAGTCAGCTGTTTATAATTGATTGACTGTTGTTCCTCGACAAGAATACTGCTTCTAAAAATGCACAAAATGGTTCGAAGGTGTCGCGCGATGTCTTCTACTGAATGAAAAATATACAAGAAAGCATTAGTAATACCTACGAATGCGTTTTGACACCTTTAAATTGCTTTGAATATGAAACAATTAAAACGAAAATTGTGTTTGGTCTGAGTCTAAAAGTTCGTTGTTACGTTTGCGCAAGATATGTAACTGGAGAGTGTACTATGCCTATATATATAGTCAGCTGTTTATAATTGATTGACTGTTGTTCCTCGACAAGAATACTGCTTCTAAAAATTCACAAAATGGTTCGAAGGTGTCGCGCGATGTCTTCTACTGAATGAAAAATATACAAAAAAGCATTAGTAATACCTACGAATGCGTTTTGACACGTTTAAATTGCTTTGAATATGAAACAATTAAAACGAAAATTGTGTTTGGTCTGAGTCTAAAAGTTCGTTGTTACGTTTGCGCAAGATATGTAACTGGAGAGTGTACAATGCCTATAAATATAGTCAGCTGTCTATAATTGATTGACTGTTGTTCCTCGACAAGAATACTGCTTCTAAAAATGCACAAAATGGTTCGAAGGTGTCGCGCGATGTCTTCTACTGAATGAAAAATATACAAAAAAGCATTAGTGATACCTCCGAATGCGTTTTGACACGTTTAAATTGCTTTGAATATGAAACAATTAAAACGAAAATTGTGTTTGGTCTGAGTCTAAAAGTTCGTTGTTACGTTTGCGCAAGATATGTAACTGGAGAGTGTACTATGCCTATATATATAGTCAGCTGTTTATAATTGATTGACTGTTGTTCCTCGACAAGAATACTGCTTCTAAAAATTCACAAAATGGTTCGAAGGTGTCGCGCGATGTCTTCTACTGAATGAAAAATATACAAAAAAGCATTAGTAATACCTACGAATGCGTTTTGACACGTTTAAATTGCTTTGAATATGAAACAATTAAAACGAAAATTGTGTTTGGTCTGAGTCTAAAAGTTCGTTGTTACGTTTGCGCAAGATATGTAACTGGAGAGTGTACTATGCCTATATATATAGTCAGCTGTTTATAATTGATTGACTGTTGTTCCTCGACAAGAATACTGCTTCTAAAAATTCACAAAATGGTTCGAAGGTGTCGCGCGATGTCTTCTACTGAATGAAAAATATACAAAAAAGCATTAGTAATACCTACGAATGCGTTTTGACACGTTTAAATTGCTTTGAATATGAAACAATTAAAACGAAAATTGTGTTTGGTCTGAGTCTAAAAGTTCGTTGTTACGTTTGCGCAAGATATGTAACTGGAGAGTGTACTATGCCTATATATATAGTCAGCTGTTTATAATTGATTGACTGTTGTTCCTCGACAAGAATACTGCTTCTAAAAATTCACAAAATGGTTCGAAGGTGTCGCGCGATGTCTTCTACTGAATGAAAAATATACAAAAAAGCATTAGTGATACCTCCGAATGCGTTTTGACACGTTTAAATTGCTTTGAATATGAAACAATTAAAACGAAAATTGTGTTTGGTCTGAGTCTAAAAGTTCGTTGTTACGTTTGCGCAAGATATGTAACTGGAGAGTGTACTATGCCTATATATATAGTCAGCTGTTTATAATTGATTGACTGTTGTTCCTCGACAAGAATACTGCTTCTAAAAATTCACAAAATGGTTCGAAGGTGTCGCGCGATGTCTTCTACTGAATGAAAAATATACAAAAAAGCATTAGTAATACCTACGAATGCGTTTTGACACGTTTAAATTGCTTTGAATATGAAACAATTAAAACGAAAATTGTGTTTGGTCTGAGTCTAAAAGTTCGTTGTTACGTTTGCGCAAGATATGTAACTGGAGAGTGTACAATGCCTATAAATATAGTCAGCTGTCTATAATTGATTGACTGTTGTTCCTCGACAAGAATACTGCTTCTAAAAATGCACAAAATGGTTCGAAGGTGTCGCGCGATGTCTACTACTGAATGAAAAATATACAAAAAAGCATTAGTAATACCTACGAATGCGTTTTGACACGTTTAAATTACTTTGAATATGAAACAATTAAAACGAAAATTGTGTTTGGTCTGAGTCTAAAAGTTCGTTGTTACGTTTGCGCAAGATATGTAACTGGAGAGTGTACAATGCCTATATATATAGTCAGCTGTTTATAATTGATTGACTGTTGTTCCTCGACAAGAATACTGCTTCTAAAAATTCACAAAATGGTTCGAAGGTGTCGCGCGATGTCTTCTACTGAATGAAAAATATACAAAAAAGCATTAGTAATACCTCCGAATGCGTTTTGACACGTTTAAATTGCTTTGAATATGAAACAATTAAAACGAAAATTGTGTTTGGTCTGAGTCTAAAAGTTCGTTGTTACGTTTGCGCAAGATATGTAACTGGAGAGTGTACAATGCCTATAAATATAGTCAGCTGTCTATAATTGATTGACTGTTGTTCCTCGACAAGAATACTGCTTCTAAAAATGCACAAAATGGTTCGAAGGTGTCGCGCGATGTCTTCTACTGAATGAAAAATATACAAAAAAGCATTAGTAATACCTACGAATGCGTTTTGACACGTTTAAATTGCTTTGAATATGAAACAATTAAAACGAAAATTGTGTTTGGTCTGAGTCTAAAACTTCGTTGTTACGTTTGCGCAAAATATGTAACTGGAGAGTGTACAATGCCTATAAATATAGTCAGCTGTCTATAATTGATTGACTGTTGTTCCTCGACAAGAATACTGCTTCTAAAAATGCACAAAATGGTTCGAAGGTGTCGCGCGATGTCTTCTACTGAATGAAAAATATACAAAAAAGCATTAGTAATACCTACGAATGCGTTTTGACACGTTTAAATTGCTTTGAATATGAAACAATTAAAACGAAAATTGTGTTTGGTCTGAGTCTAAAAGTTCGTTGTTACGTTTGCGCAAGATATGTAACTGGAGAGTGTACAATGCCTACAAATATAGTCAGCTGTCTATAATTGATTGACTGTTGTTCCTCGACAAGAATACTGCTTCTAAAAATGCACAAAATTGTTCGAAGGTGTCGCGCGATGTCTTCTACTGAATGAAAAATATACAAAAAAGCATTAGTAATACCTACGAATGCGTTTTGACACGTTTAAATTGCTTTGAATATGAAACAATTAAAACGAAAATTGTGTTTGGTCTGAGTCTAAAAGTTCGTTGTTACGTTTGCGCAAGATATGTAACTGGAGAGTGTACAATGCCTATAAATATAGTCAGCTGTCTATAATTGATTGACTGTTGTTCCTCGACAAGAATACTGCTTCTAAAAATGCACAAAATGGTACGAAGGTGTCGCGCGATGTCTTCTACTGAATGAAAAATATACAAAAAAGCATTAGTAATACCTACGAATGCGTTTTGACACGTTTAAATTGCTTTGAATATGAAACAATTAAAACGAAAATTGTGTTTGGTCTGAGTCTAAAAGTTCGTTGTTACGTTTGCGCAAGATATGTAACTGGAGAGTGTACAATGCCTATAAATATAGTCAGCTGTCTATAATTGATTGACTGTTGTTCCTCGACAAGAATACTGCTTCTAAAAATGCACAAAATGGTTCGAAGGTGTCGCGCGATGTCTTCTACTGAATGAAAAATATACAAAAAAACATTAGTGATACCTACGAATGCGTTTTGACACGTTTAAATTGCTTTGAATATGAAACAATTAAAACGAAAATTGTGTTTGGTCTGAGTCTAAAAGTTCGTTGTTACGTTTGCGCAAGATATGTAACTGGAGAGTGTACAATGCCTATAAATATAGTCAGCTGTCTATAATTGATTGACTGTTGTTCCTCGACAAGAATACTGCTTCTAAAAATGCACAAAATTGTTCGAAGGTGTCGCGCGATGTCTTCTACTGAATGAAAAATATACAAAAAAGCATTAGTAATACCTACGAATGCGTTTTGACACGTTTAAATTGCTTTGAATATGAAACAATTAAAACGAAAATTGTGTTTGGTCTGAGTCTAAAAGTTCGTTGTTACGTTTGCGCAAGATATGTAACTGGAGAGTGTACAATGCCTATAAATATAGTCAGCTGTCTATAATTGATTGACTGTTGTTCCTCGACAAGAATACTGCTTCTAAAAATGCACAAAATGGTACGAAGGTGTCGCGCGATGTCTTCTACTGAATGAAAAATATACAAAAAAGCATTAGTAATACCTACGAATTGCGTTTTGACACGTTTAAATTGCTTTGAATATGAAACAATTAAAACGAAAATTGTGTTTGGTCTGAGTCTAAAAGTTCGTTGTTACGTTTGCGCAAGATATGTAACTGGAGAGTGTACAATGCCTACAAATATAGTCAGCTGTCTATAATTGATTGACTGTTGTTCCTCGACAAGAATACTGCTTCTAAAAATGCACAAAATGGTTCGAAGGTGTCGCGCGATGTCTTCTACTGAATGAAAAATATACAAAAAAGCATTAGTGATACCTACGAATGCGTTTTGACACGTTTACATTGCTTTGAATATGAAACAATTAAAACGAAAATTGTGTTTGGTCTGAGTCTAAAAGTTCGTTGTTACGTTTGCGCAAGATATGTAACTGGAGAGTGTACAATGCCTATAAATATAGTCAGCTGTCTATAATTGATTGACTGTTGTTCCTCGACAAGAATACTGCTTCTAAAAATGCACAAAATGGTTCGAAGGTGTCGCGCGATGTCTTCTACTGAATGAAAAATATACAAAAAAACATTAGTGATACCTACGAATGCGTTTTGACACGTTTAAATTGCTTTGAATATGAAACAATTAAAACGAAAATTGTGTTTGGTCTGAGTCTAAAAGTTCGTTGTTACGTTTGCGCAAGATATGTAACTGGAGAGTGTACAATGCCTATAAATATAGTCAGCTGTCTATAATTGATTGACTGTTGTTCCTCGACAAGAATACTGCTTCTAAAAATGCACAAAATGGTACGAAGGTGTCGCGCGATGTCTTCTACTGAATGAAAAATATACAAAAAAGCATTAGTAATACCTACGAATGCGTTTTGACACGTTTAAATTGCTTTGAATATGAAACAATTAAAACGAAAATTGTGTTTGGTCTGAGTCTAAAAGTTCGTTGTTACGTTTGCGCAAGATATGTAACTGGAGAGTGTACAATGCCTACAAATATAGTCAGCTGTCTATAATTGATTGACTGTTGTTCCTCGACAAGAATACTGCTTCTAAAAATGCACAAAATGGTTCGAAGGTGTCGCGCGATGTCTTCTACTGAATGAAAAATATACAAAAAAGCATTAGTGATACCTACGAATGCGTTTTGACACGTTTACATTGCTTTGAATATGAAACAATTAAAACGAAAATTGTGTTTGGTCTGAGTCTAAAAGTTCGTTGTTACGTTTGCGCAAGATATGTAACTGGAGAGTGTACAATGCCTATATATACAGTCAGCTGTTTATAATTGATTGACTGTTGTTCCTCGACAAGAATACTGCTTCTAAAAATTCACAAAATGGTTCGAAGGTGTCGCGCGATGTCTTCTACTGAATGAAAAATATACAAAAAAGCATTAGTAATACCTACGAATGCGTTTTGACACGTTTAATATGCTTTGAATATGAAACAATTAAAACGAAAATTGTGTTTGGTCTGAGTCTAAAAGTTCGTTGTTACGTTTGCGCAAGATATGTAACTGGAGAGTGTACTATGCCTATATATATAGTCAGCTGTTTATAATTGATTGACTGTTGTTCCTCGACAAGAATACTGCTTCTAAAAATTCACAAAATGGTTCGAAGGTGTCGCGCGATGTCTTCTACTGAATGAAAAATATACAAAAAAGCATTAGTAATACCTACGAATGCGTTTTGACACGTTTAAATTGCTTTGAATATGAAACAATTAAACCGAAAATTGTGTTTGGTCTGAGTCTAAAAGTTCGTTGTTACGTTTGCGCAAGATATGTAACTGGAGAGTGTACAATGCCTATAAATATAGTCAGCTGTCTATAATTGATTGACTGTTGTTCCTCGACAAGAATACTGCTTCTAAAAATGCACAAAATGGTTCGAAGGTGTCGCGCGATGTCTTCTACTGAATGAAAAATATACAAAAAAGCATTAGTAATACCTACGAATGCGTTTTGACACGTTTAAATTGCTTTGAATATGAAACAATTAAAACGAAAATTGTGTTTGGTCTGAGTCTAAAAGTTCGTTGTTACGTTTGCGCAAGATATGTAACTGGAGAGTGTACAATGCCTATATATACAGTCAGCTGTTTATAATTGATTGACTGTTGTTCCTCGACAAGAATACTGCTTCTAAAAATTCACAAAATGGTTCGAAGGTGTCGCGCGATGTCTTCTACTGAATGAAAAATATACAAAAAAGCATTAGTAATACCTACGAATGCGTTTTGACACGTTTAAATTGCTTTGAATATGAAACAATTAAACCGAAAATTGTGTTTGGTCTGAGTCTAAAAGTTCGTTGTTACGTTTGCGCAAGATATGTAACTGGAGAGTGTACTATGCCTATATATATAGTCAGCTGTTTATAATTGATTGACTGTTGTTCCTCGACAAGAATACTGCTTCTAAAAATTCACAAAATGGTTCGAAGGTGTCGCGCGATGTCTTCTACTGAATGAAAAATATACAAAAAAGCATTAGTAATACCTACGAATGCGTTTTGACACGTTTAAATTGCTTTGAATATGAAACAATTAAAACGAAAATTGTGTTTGGTCTGAGTCTAAAAGTTCGTTGTTACGTTTGCGCAAGATATGTAACTGGAGAGTGTACTATGCCTATATATATAGTCAGCTGTTTATAATTGATTGACTGTTGTTCCTCGACAAGAATACTGCTTCTAAAAATTCACAAAATGGTTCGAAGGTGTCGCGCGATGTCTTCTACTGAATGAAAAATATACAAAAAAGCATTAGTAATACCTACGAATGCGTTTTGACACGTTTAAATTGCTTTGAATATGAAACAATTAAAACCAAAATTGTGTTTGGTCTGAGTCTAAAAGTTCGTTGTTACGTTTGCGCAAGATATGTAACTGGAGAGTGTACAATGCCTATAAATATAGTCAGCTGTCTATAATTGATTGACTGTTGTTCCTCGACAAGAATACTGCTTCAAAAAATGCACAAAATGGTTCGAAGGTGTCGCGCGATGTCTACTACTGAATGAAAAATATACAAAAAAGCATTAGTAATACCTACGAATGCGTTTTGACACCTTTAAATTGCTTTGAATATGAAACAATTAAAACGAAAATTGTGTTTGGTCTGAGTCTAAAAGTTCGTTGTTACGTTTGCGCAAGATATGTAACTGGAGAGTGTACTATGCCTATATATATAGTCAGCTGTTTATAATTGATTGACTGTTGTTCCTCGACAAGAATACTGCTTCTAAAAATTCACAAAATGGTTCGAAGGTGTCGCGCGATGTCTTCTACTGAATGAAAAATATACAAAAAAGCATTAGTAATACCTACGAATGCGTTTTGACACCTTTAAATTGCTTTGAATATGAAACAATTAAAACGAAAATTGTGTTTGGTCTGAGTCTAAAAGTTCGTTGTTACGTTTGCGCAAGATATGTAACTGGAGAGTGTACTATGCCTATATATATAGTCAGCTGTTTATAATTGATTGACTGTTGTTCCTCGACAAGAATACTGCTTCTAAAAATGCACAAAATGGTTCGAAGGTGTCGCGCGATGTCTTCTACTGAATGAAAAATATACAAAAAAGCATTAGTAATACCTACGAATGCGTTTTGACACCTTTAAATTGCTTTGAATATGAAACAATTAAAACGAAAATTGTGTTTGGTCTGAGTCTAAAAGTTCGTTGTTACGTTTGCGCAAGATATGTAACTGGAGAGTGTACTATGCCTATATATATAGTCAGCTGTTTATAATTGATTGACTGTTGTTCCTCGACAAGAATACTGCTTCTAAAAATTCACAAAATGGTTCGAAGGTGTCGCGCGATGTCTTCTACTGAATGAAAAATATACAAAAAAGCATTAGTAATACCTACGAATGCGTTTTGACACGTTTAAATTGCTTTGAATATGAAACAATTAAAACGAAAATTGTGTTTGGTCTGAGTCTAAAAGTTCGTTGTTACGTTTGCGCAAGATATGTAACTGGAGAGTGTACTATGCCTATATATATAGTCAGCTGTTTATAATTGATTGACTGTTGTTCCTCGACAAGAATACTGCTTCTAAAAATTCACAAAATGGTTCGAAGGTGTCGCGCGATGTCTTCTACTGAATGAAAAATATACAAAAAAGCATTAGTAATACCTACGAATGCGTTTTGACACGTTTAAATTGCTTTGAATATGAAACAATTAAAACGAAAATTGTGTTTGGTCTGAGTCTAAAAGTTCGTTGTTACGTTTGCGCAAGATATGTAACTGGAGAGTGTACAATGCCTATAAATATAGTCAGCTGTCTATAATTGATTGACTGTTGTTCCTCGACAAGAATACTGCTTCTAAAAATGCACAAAATGGTTCGAAGGTGTCGCGCGATGTCTACTACTGAATAAAAAATATACAAAAAAGCATTAGTAATACCTACGAATGCGTTTTGACACCTTTAAATTGCTTTGAATATGAAACAATTAAACCGAAAATTGTGTTTGGTCTGAGTCTAAAAGTTCGTTGTTACGTTTGCGCAAGATATGTAACTGGAGAGTGTACTATGCCTATATATATAGTCAGCTGTTTATAATTGATTGACTGTTGTTCCTCGACAAGAATACTGCTTCTAAAAATTCACAAAATGGTTCGAAGGTGTCGCGCGATGTCTTCTACTGAATGAAAAATATACAAAAAAGCATTAGTAATACCTACGAATGCGTTTTGACACCTTTAAATTGCTTTGAATATGAAACAATTAAAACGAAAATTGTGTTTGGTCTGAGTCTAAAAGTTCGTTGTTACGTTTGCGCAAGATATGTAACTGGAGAGTGTACTATGCCTATATATATAGTCAGCTGTTTATAATTGATTGACTGTTGTTCCTCGACAAGAATACTGCTTCTAAAAATGCACAAAATGGTTCGAAGGTGTCGCGCGATGTCTTCTACTGAATGAAAAATATACAAAAAAGCATTAGTAATACCTACGAATGCGTTTTGACACCTTTAAATTGCTTTGAATATGAAACAATTAAAACGAAAATTGTGTTTGGTCTGAGTCTAAAAGTTCGTTGTTACGTTTGCGCAAGATATGTAACTGGAGAGTGTACTATGCCTATATATATAGTCAGCTGTTTATAATTGATTGACTGTTGTTCCTCGACAAGAATACTGCTTCTAAAAATTCACAAAATGGTTCGAAGGTGTCGCGCGATGTCTTCTACTGAATGAAAAATATACAAAAAAGCATTAGTAATACCTACGAATGCGTTTTGACACGTTTAAATTGCTTTGAATATGAAACAATTAAAACGAAAATTGTGTTTGGTCTGAGTCTAAAAGTTCGTTGTTACGTTTGCGCAAGATATGTAACTGGAGAGTGTACAATGCCTATAAATATAGTCAGCTGTCTATAATTGATTGACTGTTGTTCCTCGACAAGAATACTGCTTCTAAAAATGCACAAAATGGTTCGAAGGTGTCGCGCGATGTCTACTACTGAATGAAAAATATACAAAAAAGCATTAGTAATACCTACGAATGCGTTTTGACACGTTTAAATTACTTTGAATATGAAACAATTAAAACGAAAATTGTGTTTGGTCTGAGTCTAAAAGTTCGTTGTTACGTTTGCGCAAGATATGTAACTGGAGAGTGTACAATGCCTATATATATAGTCAGCTGTTTATAATTGATTGACTGTTGTTCCTCGACAAGAATACTGCTTCTAAAAATTCACAAAATGGTTCGAAGGTGTCGCGCGATGTCTTCTACTGAATGAAAAATATACAAAAAAGCATTAGTAATACCTCCGAATGCGTTTTGACACGTTTAAATTGCTTTGAATATGAAACAATTAAAACGAAAATTGTGTTTGGTCTGAGTCTAAAAGTTCGTTGTTACGTTTGCGCAAGATATGTAACTGGAGAGTGTACAATGCCTATAAATATAGTCAGCTGTCTATAATTGATTGACTGTTGTTCCTCGACAAGAATACTGCTTCTAAAAATGCACAAAATGGTTCGAAGGTGTCGCGCGATGTCTTCTACTGAATGAAAAATATACAAAAAAGCATTAGTAATACCTACGAATGCGTTTTGACACGTTTAAATTGCTTTGAATATGAAACAATTAAAACGAAAATTGTGTTTGGTCTGAGTCTAAAACTTCGTTGTTACGTTTGCGCAAAATATGTAACTGGAGAGTGTACAATGCCTATAAATATAGTCAGCTGTCTATAATTGATTGACTGTTGTTCCTCGACAAGAATACTGCTTCTAAAAATGCACAAAATGGTTCGAAGGTGTCGCGCGATGTCTTCTACTGAATGAAAAATATACAAAAAAGCATTAGTAATACCTACGAATGCGTTTTGACACGTTTAAATTGCTTTGAATATGAAACAATTAAAACGAAAATTGTGTTTGGTCTGAGTCTAAAAGTTCGTTGTTACGTTTGCGCAAGATATGATATGATATTTATTTACTTCCATAAGACATTACATGTATAGGAATTGTCAAAAAATAATAACGAGTATTTACAAGAAAGTACATACATAATTATAACATGTAGTCGTTGACAGAATAATAACATTTCATATTTAAATACGATTTCAGTTTCTTTTTGAATTCTTTGGAGCTGGCGCAGTTTTTAATGTCCCCAGGTAACAAATTGTACGCTTTAACTGCTGCATTCTGTGGAGACTTAAATCCTACTACGTACTTATTAAACGGTACATGGTAATTATTTTTTATACGAGTATCAAAATTGTGAATGGTAGAATTTTTTACAAAGTTCTTTTCATTATTATAGGCATATACACACAGTTCATAAATATATAATGCAGCTACAGTCAGAATGGTATACTTTTTAAAGTAACTGGTGTAACTGATGTAACTGGAGAGTGTACAATGCCTACAAATATAGTCAGCTGTCTATAATTGATTGACTGTTGTTCCTCGACAAGAATACTGCTTCTAAAAATGCACAAAATTGTTCGAAGGTGTCGCGCGATGTCTTCTACTGAATGAAAAATATACAAAAAAGCATTAGTAATACCTACGAATGCGTTTTGACACGTTTAAATTGCTTTGAATATGAAACAATTAAAACGAAAATTGTGTTTGGTCTGAGTCTAAAAGTTCGTTGTTACGTTTGCGCAAGATATGTAACTGGAGAGTGTACAATGCCTATAAATATAGTCAGCTGTCTATAATTGATTGACTGTTGTTCCTCGACAAGAATACTGCTTCTAAAAATGCACAAAATGGTACGAAGGTGTCGCGCGATGTCTTCTACTGAATGAAAAATATACAAAAAAGCATTAGTAATACCTACGAATGCGTTTTGACACGTTTAAATTGCTTTGAATATGAAACAATTAAAACGAAAATTGTGTTTGGTCTGAGTCTAAAAGTTCGTTGTTACGTTTGCGCAAGATATGTAACTGGAGAGTGTACAATGCCTACAAATATAGTCAGCTGTCTATAATTGATTGACTGTTGTTCCTCGACAAGAATACTGCTTCTAAAAATGCACAAAATGGTTCGAAGGTGTCGCGCGATGTCTTCTACTGAATGAAAAATATACAAAAAAGCATTAGTGATACCTACGAATGCGTTTTGACACGTTTACATTGCTTTGAATATGAAACAATTAAAACGAAAATTGTGTTTGGTCTGAGTCTAAAAGTTCGTTGTTACGTTTGCGCAAGATATGTAACTGGAGAGTGTACAATGCCTATAAATATAGTCAGCTGTCTATAATTGATTGACTGTTGTTCCTCGACAAGAATACTGCTTCTAAAAATGCACAAAATGGTTCGAAGGTGTCGCGCGATGTCTTCTACTGAATGAAAAATATACAAAAAAACATTAGTGATACCTACGAATGCGTTTTGACACGTTTAAATTGCTTTGAATATGAAACAATTAAAACGAAAATTGTGTTTGGTCTGAGTCTAAAAGTTCGTTGTTACGTTTGCGCAAGATATGTAACTGGAGAGTGTACAATGCCTATAAATATAGTCAGCTGTCTATAATTGATTGACTGTTGTTCCTCGACAAGAATACTGCTTCTAAAAATGCACAAAATTGTTCGAAGGTGTCGCGCGATGTCTTCTACTGAATGAAAAATATACAAAAAAGCATTAGTAATACCTACGAATGCGTTTTGACACGTTTAAATTGCTTTGAATATGAAACAATTAAAACGAAAATTGTGTTTGGTCTGAGTCTAAAAGTTCGTTGTTACGTTTGCGCAAGATATGTAATTGGAGAGTGTACAATGCCTATAAATATAGTCAGCTGTCTATAATTGATTGACTGTTGTTCCTCGACAAGAATACTGCTTCTAAAAATGCACAAAATGGTACGAAGGTGTCGCGCGATGTCTTCTACTGAATGAAAAATATACAAAAAAGCATTAGTAATACCTACGAATGCGTTTTGACACGTTTAAATTGCTTTGAATATGAAACAATTAAAACGAAAATTGTGTTTGGTCTGAGTCTAAAAGTTCGTTGTTACGTTTGCGCAAGATATGTAACTGGAGAGTGTACAATGCCTACAAATATAGTCAGCTGTCTATAATTGATTGACTGTTGTTCCTCGACAAGAATACTGCTTCTAAAAATGCACAAAATGGTTCGAAGGTGTCGCGCGATGTCTTCTACTGAATGAAAAATATACAAAAAAGCATTAGTGATACCTACGAATGCGTTTTGACACGTTTACATTGCTTTGAATATGAAACAATTAAAACGAAAATTGTGTTTGGTCTGAGTCTAAAAGTTCGTTGTTACGTTTGCGCAAGATATGTAACTGGAGAGTGTACAATGCCTATAAATATAGTCAGCTGTCTATAATTGATTGACTGTTGTTCCTCGACAAGAATACTGCTTCTAAAAATGCACAAAATGGTTCGAAGGTGTCGCGCGATGTCTTCTACTGAATGAAAAATATACAAAAAAACATTAGTGATACCTACGAATGCGTTTTGACACGTTTAAATTGCTTTGAATATGAAACAATTAAAACGAAAATTGTGTTTGGTCTGAGTCTAAAAGTTCGTTGTTACGTTTGCGCAAGATATGTAACTGGAGAGTGTACAATGCCTATAAATATAGTCAGCTGTCTATAATTGATTGACTGTTGTTCCTCGACAAGAATACTGCTTCTAAAAATGCACAAAATGGTACGAAGGTGTCGCGCGATGTCTTCTACTGAATGAAAAATATACAAAAAAGCATTAGTAATACCTACGAATGCGTTTTGACACGTTTAAATTGCTTTGAATATGAAACAATTAAAACGAAAATTGTGTTTGGTCTGAGTCTAAAAGTTCGTTGTTACGTTTGCGCAAGATATGTAACTGGAGAGTGTACAATGCCTACAAATATAGTCAGCTGTCTATAATTGATTGACTCTTGTTCCTCGACAAGAATACTGCTTCTAAAAATGCACAAAATGGTTCGAAGGTGTCGCGCGATGTCTTCTACTGAATGAAAAATATACAAAAAAGCATTAGTGATACCTACGAATGCGTTTTGACACGTTTACATTGCTTTGAATATGAAACAATTAAAACGAAAATTGTGTTTGGTCTGAGTCTAAAAGTTCGTTGTTACGTTTGCGCAAGATATGTAACTGGAGAGTGTACAATGCCTATAAATATAGTCAGCTGTCTATAATTGATTGACTGTTGTTCCTCGACAAGAATACTGCTTCTAAAAATGCACAAAATGGTTCGAAGGTGTCGCGCGATGTCTTCTACTGAATGAAAAATATACAAAAAAGCATTAGTAATACCTACGAATGCGTTTTGACACGTTTAAATTGCTTTGAATATGAAACAATTAAAACGAAAATTGTGTTTGGTCTGAGTCTAAAAGTTCGTTGTTACGTTTGCGCAAGATATGTAACTGGAGAGTGTACAATGCCTATAAATATAGTCAGCTGTCTATAATTGATTGACTGTTGTTCCTCGACAAGAATACTGCTTCTAAAAATGCACAAAATGGTACGAAGGTGTCGCGCGATGTCTTCTACTGAATGAAAAATATACAAAAAAGCATTAGTAATACCTACGAATGCGTTTTGACACGTTTAAATTGCTTTGAATATGAAACAATTAAAACGAAAATTGTGTTTGGTCTGAGTCTAAAAGTTCGTTGTTACGTTTGCGCAAGATATGTAACTGGAGAGTGTACAATGCCTATAAATATAGTCAGCTGTCTATAATTGATTGACTGTTGTTCCTCGACAAGAATACTGCTTCTAAAAATGCACAAAATGGTTCGAAGGTGTCGCGCGATGTCTTCTACTGAATGAAAAATATACAAAAAAGCATTAGTGATACCTACGAATGCGTTTTGACACGTTTACATTGCTTTGAATATGAAACAATTAAAACGAAAATTGTGTTTGGTCTGAGTCTAAAAGTTCGTTGTTACGTTTGCGCAAGATATGTAACTGGAGAGTGTACAATGCCTATAAATATAGTCAGCTGTCTATAATTGATTGACTGTTGTTCCTCGACAAGAATACTGCTTCTAAAAATGCACAAAATGTTTCGAAGGTGTCGCGCGATGTCTTCTACTGAATGAAAAATATACAAAAAAACATTAGTGATACCTACGAATGCGTTTTGACACGTTTAAATTGCTTTGAATATGAAACAATTAAAACGAAAATTGTGTTTGGTCTGAGTCTAAAAGTTCGTTGTTACGTTTGCGCAAGATATGTAACTGGAGAGTGTACAATGCCTATAAATATAGTCAGCTGTCTATAATTGATTGACTGTTGTTCCTCGACAAGAATACTGCTTCTAAAAATGCACAAAATGGTTCGAAGGTGTCGCGCGATGTCTTCTACTGAATGAAAAATATACAAAAAAGCATTAGTAATACCTACGAATGCGTTTTGACACGTTTAAATTGCTTTGAATATGAAACAATTAAAACGAAAATTGTGTTTGGTCTGAGTCTAAAAGTTCGTTGTTACGTTTGCGCAAGATATGTAACTGGAGAGTGTACAATGCCTATAAATATAGTCAGCTGTCTATAATTGATTGACTGTTGTTCCTCGACAAGAATACTGCTTCTAAAAATGCACAAAATGGTTCGTAGGTGTCGCGCGATGTCTTCTACTGAATGAAAAATATACAAAAAAGCATTAGTGATACCTACGAATGCGTTTTGACACGTTTAAATTGCTTTGAATATGAAACAATTAAAACGAAAATTGTGTTTGGTCTGAGTCTAAAAGTTCGTTGTTACGTTTGCGCAAGATATGTAACTGGAGAGTGTACAATGCCTATAAATATAGTCAGCTGTCTATAATTGATTGACTGTTGTTCCTCGACAAGAATACTGCTTCTAAAAATGCACAAAATGGTACGAAGGTGTCGCGCGATGTCTTCTACTGAATGAAAAATATACAAAAAAGCATTAGTGATACCTACGAATGCGTTTTGACACGTTTAAATTGCTTTGAATATGAAACAATTAAAACGAAAATTGTGTTTGGTCTGAGTCTAAAAGTTCGTTGTTACGTTTGCGCAAGATATGTAACTGGAGAGTGTACAATGCCTATAAATATAGTCAGCTGTCTATAATTGATTGACTGTTGTTCCTCGACAAGAATACTGCTTCTAAAAATGCACAAAATGGTTCGAAGGTGTCGCGCGATGTCTTCTACTGAATGAAAAATATACAAAAAAGCATTAGTAATACCTACGAATGCGTTTTGACACGTTTAAATTGCTTTGAATATGAAACAATTAAAACGAAAATTGTGTTTGGTCTGAGTCTAAAAGTTCGTTGTTACGTTTGCGCAAGATATGTAACTGGAGAGTGTACAATGCCTATAAATATAGTCAGCTGTCTATAATTGATTGACCGTTGTTCCTCGACAAGAATACTGCTTCTAAAAATGCACAAAATGGTTCGAAGGTGTCGCGCGATGTCTTCTACTGAATGAAAAATATACAAAAAAGCATTAGTGATACCTACGAATGCGTTTTGACACGTTTAAATTGCTTTGAATATGAAACAATTAAAACGAAAATTGTGTTTGGTCTGAGTCTAAAAGTTCGTTGTTACGTTTGCGCAAGATATGTAACTGGAGAGTGTACAATGCCTATAAATATAGTCAGCTGTCTATAATTGATTGACTGTTGTTCCTCGACAAGAATACTGCTTCTAAAAATGCACAAAATGGTTCGAAGGTGTCGCGCGATGTCTTCTACTGAATGAAAAATATACAAAAAAGCATTAGTGATACCTACGAATGCGTTTTGACACGTTTAAATTGCTTTGAATATGAAACAATTAAAACGAAAATTGTGTTTGGTCTGAGTCTAAAAGTTCGTTGTTACGTTTGCGCAAGATATGTAACTGGAGAGTGTACAATGCCTACAAATATAGTCAGCTGTCTATAATTGATTGACTGTTGTTCCTCGACAAGGATACTGCTTCTAAAAATGCACAAAATGGTTCGAAGGTGTCGCGCGATGTCTTCTACTGAATGAAAAATATACAAAAAAGCATTAGTAATACCTACGAATGCGTTTTGACACGTTTAAATTGCTTTGAATATGAAACAATTAAAACGAAAATTGTGTTTGGTCTGAGTCTAAAAGTTCGTTGTTACGTTTGCGCAAGATATGTAACTGGAGAGTGTACAATGCCTATAAATATAGTCAGCTGTCTATAATTGATTGACTGTTGTTCCTCGACAAGAATACTGCTTCTAAAAATGCACAAAATGGTTCGAAGGTGTCGCGCGATGTCTACTACTGAATGAAAAATATACAAAAAAGCATTAGTAATACCTACGAATGCGTTTTGACACGTTTAAATTACTTTGAATATGAAACAATTAAAACGAAAATTGTGTTTGGTCTGAGTCTAAAAGTTCGTTGTTACGTTTGCGCAAGATATGTAACTGGAGAGTGTACAATGCCTATATATATAGTCAGCTGTTTATAATTGATTGACTGTTGTTCCTCGACAAGAATACTGCTTCTAAAAATTCACAAAATGGTTCGAAGGTGTCGCGCGATGTCTTCTACTGAATGAAAAATATACAAAAAAGCATTAGTAATACCTCCGAATGCGTTTTGACACGTTTAAATTGCTTTGAATATGAAACAATTAAAACGAAAATTGTGTTTGGTCTGAGTCTAAAAGTTCGTTGTTACGTTTGCGCAAGATATGTAACTGGAGAGTGTACAATGCCTATAAATATAGTCAGCTGTCTATAATTGATTGACTGTTGTTCCTCGACAAGAATACTGCTTCTAAAAATGCACAAAATGGTTCGAAGGTGTCGCGCGATGTCTTCTACTGAATGAAAAATATACAAAAAAACATTAGTGATACCTACGAATGCGTTTTGACACGTTTAAATTGCTTTGAATATGAAACAATTAAAACGAAAATTGTGTTTGGTCTGAGTCTAAAAGTTCGTTGTTACGTTTGCGCAAGATATGTAACTGGAGAGTGTACAATGCCTATAAATATAGTCAGCTGTCTATAATTGATTGACTGTTGTTCCTCGACAAGAATACTGCTTCTAAAAATGCACAAAATGGTACGAAGGTGTCGCGCGATGTCTTCTACTGAATGAAAAATATACAAAAAAGCATTAGTAATACCTACGAATGCGTTTTGACACGTTTAAATTGCTTTGAATATGAAACAATTAAAACGAAAATTGTGTTTGGTCTGAGTCTAAAAGTTCGTTGTTACGTTTGCGCAAGATATGTAACTGGAGAGTGTACAATGCCTACAAATATAGTCAGCTGTCTATAATTGATTGACTGTTGTTCCTCGACAAGAATACTGCTTCTAAAAATGCACAAAATGGTTCGAAGGTGTCGCGCGATGTCTTCTACTGAATGAAAAATATACAAAAAAGCATTAGTGATACCTACGAATGCGTTTTGACACGTTTACATTGCTTTGAATATGAAACAATTAAAACGAAAATTGTGTTTGGTCTGAGTCTAAAAGTTCGTTGTTACGTTTGCGCAAGATATGTAACTGGAGAGTGTACAATGCCTATAAATATAGTCAGCTGTCTATAATTGATTGACTGTTGTTCCTCGACAAGAATACTGCTTCTAAAAATGCACAAAATGGTTCGAAGGTGTCGCGCGATGTCTTCTACTGAATGAAAAATATACAAAAAAGCATTAGTAATACCTACGAATGCGTTTTGACACGTTTAAATTGCTTTGAATATGAAACAATTAAAACGAAAATTGTGTTTGGTCTGAGTCTAAAAGTTCGTTGTTACGTTTGCGCAAGATATGTAACTGGAGAGTGTACAATGCCTATAAATATAGTCAGCTGTCTATAATTGATTGACTGTTGTTCCTCGACAAGAATACTGCTTCTAAAAATGCACAAAATGGTACGAAGGTGTCGCGCGATGTCTTCTACTGAATGAAAAATATACAAAAAAGCATTAGTAATACCTACGAATGCGTTTTGACACGTTTAAATTGCTTTGAATATGAAACAATTAAAACGAAAATTGTGTTTGGTCTGAGTCTAAAAGTTCGTTGTTACGTTTGCGCAAGATATGTAACTGGAGAGTGTACAATGCCTATAAATATAGTCAGCTGTCTATAATTGATTGACTGTTGTTCCTCGACAAGAATACTGCTTCTAAAAATGCACAAAATGGTTCGAAGGTGTCGCGCGATGTCTTCTACTGAATGAAAAATATACAAAAAAGCATTAGTGATACCTACGAATGCGTTTTGACACGTTTACATTGCTTTGAATATGAAACAATTAAAACGAAAATTGTGTTTGGTCTGAGTCTAAAAGTTCGTTGTTACGTTTGCGCAAGATATGTAACTGGAGAGTGTACAATGCCTATAAATATAGTCAGCTGTCTATAATTGATTGACTGTTGTTCCTCGACAAGAATACTGCTTCTAAAAATGCACAAAATGTTTCGAAGGTGTCGCGCGATGTCTTCTACTGAATGAAAAATATACAAAAAAACATTAGTGATACCTACGAATGCGTTTTGACACGTTTACATTGCTTTGAATATGAAACAATTAAAACGAAAATTGTGTTTGGTCTGAGTCTAAAAGTTCGTTGTTACGTTTGCGCAAGATATGTAACTGGAGAGTGTACAATGCCTATAAATATAGTCAGCTGTCTATAATTGATTGACTGTTGTTCCTCGACAAGAATACTGCTTCTAAAAATGCACAAAATGGTTCGAAGGTGTCGCGCGATGTCTTCTACTGAATGAAAAATATACAAAAAAGCATTAGTAATACCTACGAATGCGTTTTGACACGTTTAAATTGCTTTGAATATGAAACAATTAAAACGAAAATTGTGTTTGGTCTGAGTCTAAAAGTTCGTTGTTACGTTTGCGCAAGATATGTAACTGGAGAGTGTACAATGCCTATAAATATAGTCAGCTGTCTATAATTGATTGACTGTTGTTCCTCGACAAGAATACTGCTTCTAAAAATGCACAAAATGGTTCGTAGGTGTCGCGCGATGTCTTCTACTGAATGAAAAATATACAAAAAAGCATTAGTGATACCTACGAATGCGTTTTGACACGTTTAAATTGCTTTGAATATGAAACAATTAAAACGAAAATTGTGTTTGGTCTGAGTCTAAAAGTTCGTTGTTACGTTTGCGCAAGATATATAACTGGAGAGTGTACAATGCCTATAAATATAGTCAGCTGTCTATAATTGATTGACTGTTGTTCCTCGACAAGAATACTGCTTCTAAAAATGCACAAAATGGTACGAAGGTGTCGCGCGATGTCTTCTACTGAATGAAAAATATACAAAAAAGCATTAGTGATACCTACGAATGCGTTTTGACACGTTTAAATTGCTTTGAATATGAAACAATTAAAACGAAAATTGTGTTTGGTCTGAGTCTAAAAGTTCGTTGTTACGTTTGCGCAAGATATGTAACTGGAGAGTGTACAATGCCTATAAATATAGTCAGCTGTCTATAATTGATTGACTGTTGTTCCTCGACAAGAATACTGCTTCTAAAAATGCACAAAATGGTTCGAAGGTGTCGCGCGATGTCTTCTACTGAATGAAAAATATACAAAAAAGCATTAGTAATACCTACGAATGCGTTTTGACACGTTTAAATTGCTTTGAATATGAAACAATTAAAACGAAAATTGTGTTTGGTCTGAGTCTAAAAGTTCGTTGTTACGTTTGCGCAAGATATGTAACTGGAGAGTGTACAATGCCTATAAATATAGTCAGCTGTCTATAATTGATTGACTGTTGTTCCTCGACAAGAATACTGCTTCTAAAAATGCACAAAATGGTTCGAAGGTGTCGCGCGATGTCTTCTACTGAATGAAAAATATACAAAAAAGCATTAGTGATACCTACGAATGCGTTTTGACACGTTTAAATTGCTTTGAATATGAAACAATTAAAACGAAAATTGTGTTTGGTCTGAGTCTAAAAGTTCGTTGTTACGTTTGCGCAAGATATGTAACTGGAGAGTGTACAATGCCTATAAATATAGTCAGCTGTCTATAATTGATTGACTGTTGTTCCTCGACAAGAATACTGCTTCTAAAAATGCACAAAATGGTTCGAAGGTGTCGCGCGATGTCTTCTACTGAATGAAAAATATACAAAAAAGCATTAGTGATACCTACGAATGCGTTTTGACACGTTTAAATTGCTTTGAATATGAAACAATTAAAACGAAAATTGTGTTTGGTCTGAGTCTAAAAGTTCGTTGTTACGTTTGCGCAAGATATGTAACTGGAGAGTGTACAATGCCTACAAATATAGTCAGCTGTCTATAATTGATTGACTGTTGTTCCTCGACAAGGATACTGCTTCTAAAAATGCACAAAATGGTTCGAAGGTGTCGCGCGATGTCTTCTACTGAATGAAAAATATACAAAAAAGCATTAGTAATACCTACGAATGCGTTTTGACACGTTTAAATTGCTTTGAATATGAAACAATTAAAACGAAAATTGTGTTTGGTCTGAGTCTAAAAGTTCGTTGTTACGTTTGCGCAAGATATGTAACTGGAGAGTGTACAATGCCTATAAATATAGTCAGCTGTCTATAATTGATTGACTGTTGTTCCTCGACAAGAATACTGCTTCTAAAAATGCACAAAATGGTTCGAAGGTGTCGCGCGATGTCTACTACTGAATGAAAAATATACAAAAAAGCATTAGTAATACCTACGAATGCGTTTTGACACGTTTAAATTACTTTGAATATGAAACAATTAAAACGAAAATTGTGTTTGGTCTGAGTCTAAAAGTTCGTTGTTACGTTTGCGCAAGATATGTAACTGGAGAGTGTACAATGCCTATATATATAGTCAGCTGTTTATAATTGATTGACTGTTGTTCCTCGACAAGAATACTGCTTCTAAAAATTCACAAAATGGTTCGAAGGTGTCGCGCGATGTCTTCTACTGAATGAAAAATATACAAAAAAGCATTAGTAATACCTCCGAATGCGTTTTGACACGTTTAAATTGCTTTGAATATGAAACAATTAAAACGAAAATTGTGTTTGGTCTGAGTCTAAAAGTTCGTTGTTACGTTTGCGCAAGATATGTAACTGGAGAGTGTACAATGCCTATAAATATAGTCAGCTGTCTATAATTGATTGACTGTTGTTCCTCGACAAGAATACTGCTTCTAAAAATGCACAAAATGGTTCGAAGGTGTCGCGCGATGTCTTCTACTGAATGAAAAATATACAAAAAAGCATTAGTAATACCTACGAATGCGTTTTGACACGTTTAAATTGCTTTGAATATGAAACAATTAAAACGAAAATTGTGTTTGGTCTGAGTCTAAAACTTCGTTGTTACGTTTGCGCAAGATATGATATGATATTTATTTACTTCCATAAGACATTACATGTATAGGAATTGTCAAAAAATAATAACGAGTATTTACAAGAAAGTACATACATAATTATAACATGTAGTCGTTGACAGAATAATAACATTTCATATTTAAATACGATTTCAGTTTCTTTTTGAATTCTTTGGAGCTGGCGCAGTTTTTAATGTCCCCAGGTAACAAATTGTACGCTTTAACTGCTGCATTCTGTGGAGACTTAAATCCTACTACGTACTTATTAAACGGTACATGGTAATTATTTTTTATACGAGTATCAAAATTGTGAATGGTAGAATTTTTTACAAAGTTCTTTTCATTATTATAGGCATATACACACAGTTCATAAATATATAATGCAGCTACAGTCAGAATGGTATACTTTTTAAAGTAACTGGTGTAACTGATGTAACTGGAGAGTGTACAATGCCTACAAATATAGTCAGCTGTCTATAATTGATTGACTGTTGTTCCTCGACAAGAATACTGCTTCTAAAAATGCACAAAATTGTTCGAAGGTGTCGCGCGATGTCTTCTACTGAATGAAAAATATACAAAAAAGCATTAGTAATACCTACGAATGCGTTTTGACACGTTTAAATTGCTTTGAATATGAAACAATTAAAACGAAAATTGTGTTTGGTCTGAGTCTAAAAGTTCGTTGTTACGTTTGCGCAAGATATGTAACTGGAGAGTGTACAATGCCTATAAATATAGTCAGCTGTCTATAATTGATTGACTGTTGTTCCTCGACAAGAATACTGCTTCTAAAAATGCACAAAATGGTACGAAGGTGTCGCGCGATGTCTTCTACTGAATGAAAAATATACAAAAAAGCATTAGTAATACCTACGAATGCGTTTTGACACGTTTAAATTGCTTTGAATATGAAACAATTAAAACGAAAATTGTGTT